>LPNX010851900.1:429718-449579 GCA_001517045.1 Pseudotsuga menziesii
TTAGAAATCTCTACTGGAAATCAATGGAATCAAACCTGAACCATAGATCTTCTAGATATGGCAAACCTGTAAGCTACAACACAATTCCTGCATACAGAACTATCAGATCTGAAGATACATATGAGAAAGGGATGATACAGTATGCAAATAACCTTATTTAACATACAGGTATTAACTCATTCAAACATATGCAGCAAATAGAAATTAAGTAAGCTTACTTACAATGATCTATCCTTATGATTTAAGAAACCATTCAGGCAGACAATAATTAAGTGCAAAAAACTGGAAAAATAGCAGTTTCACCTCGATTGCAGCAAGACAATGACAATCCACACATGAAAGATACTCCACAATTGAGCCTCCAAATCTTTTCTTTATTCAAAAAAATAAGATCAGTACACAGTTACAATGGCAAGCCCTTCAGTCCAGCTCTCACTAGCTTGGAAGAGGAGGTTGTGCCTTGATTTATACAAATTGCAGGCCATCTAGCCCAGGGGGGGCGCAATTCCTCATGGAATCAAGTGAAATCAGCTGATGGATAGTTCATCAATGCAGAACTGAGGCTGAACTGAGCCTACTTGTCAACCGGGGGCCTGATCTGGCTGACACATCAACCCATACACTGACACATCGGCCCATAGAGCATCCAGGAGAGCCAAAACGTGTTGAAGAGAGAGAGGGGGCACAATTCCTCATGAATACCACTGTAGATCAGCTCCAGATCTGATTTGATCCCCTCCTTTAGTCAAGGATTTGTCAGATCCAGTCAATCTGCTCCAAATCTGATTGATTTCAGTCAAATCGGTTGAGAATCCATTGAGTTATTGATTTTGGATTTGATCCATTATTCATCAATTTATTAATTAAAATAATCAATAATTGATTTTTGGGGCTTTCTGGCCTGAGTGATGGAAGATCACACAAAACTTAGGAAAAAGTGGGTCCATGGGTTTACATGGTTCTCTTAGCTTTAAAATGAGCACCTACATGACTAAAACTGATTATTTGGCCCACTTTTATTACAGACTCAATTTTTCCAATTAAACTATTAAAAAATAGCCTAAGTTTTGGAAAAATTAAAATTTAATAAAAAACCCTGAAAAAACTGAAAAATTGAAAAATTGAAAAACACCTAGGGGGACTTAGACATGTTCATATGACTCAAAAAAGATGTCTAGCATGCTTACGCATTGACACATAGACTCTAATAACCTCAATAGGCACAAATTCCAAGCCGACCACCCCAACTTTGGAGGTATGGAGTGAAAAACTCAGAACTTATCAGTCGTTTATTCAACAACCAATAATAACCAAGGGAAAAAACACCCTGGGCTGATCGGATTGACAAATGAAGTCTAAGAGACCGAGTCTTTTACAGACACTATCATGCTAGAACATTTATTACAATTCCCCCATGGGGTATGAACATGTGATATGATACAACAAGCACTTCCCAGAAGTACTTCCAAAGGTCTTTTTGAAGTCCGAACAAGTTAACCCTGTCTGGTTCACCAGGCTCACTTGATAAAAACCACTAAGTACAACTTAAGTGGTAACAGACCCCTCTCTCTGAATTCGCTCAACAATTCCTGGACTTTGCGATCAGATGACATGGACTGAATTGTAAAACTCAAAAAAATGCGTAATGCGACATTCACAGGTTTGAGTGTCTTCTTATAGAATCCAGTGACCAAATCTACCATAACTGTGCATTGAAGACACCAAATCTAACAGAGCAGTTGTAGATCTTGTCCAAACGGTGCTAGATTCCTTAAAATCTCATCATTACAGGTAGTTAATGCAGTTAACGTACCGGCGCCGCCAAATCTGAATTTTTCCAACGGTCACATTTTGAGGTTCGACACACCTTTCCTCTTCGGCGTAGCCAGTAACTTTGGCTGCGCCACACATAAGGACCTTTGACATAGTACATACCTTTGACACATCATGGAACCAATTTCGACGAAGCTTCGAGCTTCGACCCTCGATAGTATTTCTTTGCAGTGTCCTTCTGACTCAAGAATATTAATGTTGCGCGGGTCTTTGTCTTCATCAATGGTGAGGTTATAACATTCTACTGCATTAGCTTCTTGTTCCTTCCAATCAGGTTGGTACTCGGCTATTTCTTTATCATCAAACACCTTAGTATGGATCAACCTAATAGCTGCGTCCAAAATAGGGCAATCCTCATTAATAGAAAATGTAAGCACAAAACTATCAATGAGGTTATCCCAACTTACAGTACCATGGCGAAGCTCAACCTCCGCATACAAGTTCTTTGCTATAGGTTCCAGAGTGTGTACAAACCTATGTACCCATTATTCACAAGGTACATGCTTCCATGCTTCATAACACTGTTCCAAATGTTCATAAGGGCTAGTCTTAGCATCAAATCTGCTTCGCACCTCCTGAGGTTGATCCATGAATCTCAGGCGAAGAAACTTTTGACAAGATGTCCAACTAGGGATATGCTTTTTATGACCATTCCACCATCTGGCAGCTGCGGCTCTGAATGTTGAACCTAGAGTCTCCATTTTCTGTGAATCTGGTACTTGCTGTGAGAATTGTGCAATAAAATCTTCAGGGTCTATCAAGCCATCAAAAGTAGGCAAGATCTTTGTCTGTGAGCCAAGCCATCTGATAGACTTGGTAATTCTTGCACATTGATGTCCATGTAGTTCATAAAGTCTATTCTTCCAATTCTCTAGGCCTTCATCTGAATCAGTCATGCAAGAACTATCACACTGCCAATCCATTATGCCTTCAGTAGTAGGGTTAACATAGTCTTCTTCTTTGGCTGTGATGTTGTAAATATGATCTAAAACATCCTGATCTTCATGTCGGATTGGCTCTGTATACCTTTCTCCTTGAGAAGGGTCCAATGGAACTATGACTCTCAAGCCTTTACCTTCAAAATTCATCTGTCTATTCTTTAGGTTGATTACTGCATCATTTTATATTTCCCATTCAATTCCTAGCAATGCTAGATAGGGGTTGCTATCATCAATTATTTCAATGACTTCAAAATCTGCTAAGCTACTGACTCCATCAATGTCCACTGGTACACTAGGGAATCTTTCCAAGGGAACAATCTTCTGCTGATTGGATAATCTCAGCTGTATAGGGGACCATTCAAACGTAGGTCTTCCCATTTGTTCCCATGTCTGCCTAGTTAGGACATTCACTTCTGATCCTAGGTCTAAAATAATATCAGTCATGTCATAATATCCTATTTGAGCATGCAATCTCATTTCTCTTCCAGTCCTTCTAACTCTATTAACATTTTTTTCTCTAACAGAGCTTCGCTGAGGTTCGCAAGACGCAATAACTTTCTGTAACTCATTCAAAGCATTCTAATTTCTTAATAACTTCATACAGCTCTGTAAAAATGATGTTAGAGTACTTACTTGAGCTAGCGAAGCTTCTTGAGACTGCAACTGCTGTTGATGCTGTTGCGTACTTGCTACTGATGTTCTTGAATCAGCAAATTCTTTTTTGGCTTCCATAAATGTTCCTTTTTCTCTTCCGACATCGAAGACAGGAATTTTTTCTGGGGTCTTGTGGACCCAAGCCTCGTCAGGCTGTTTCTCCTTATTTTGTACTTGCGTTGTAGCTCCACTCCTTGTAAGAACGTTAACGAATAGGAAAGATCTTTTCTCTACAACAATCATCTGAACATTCTGGGTAGGAGCACCATTTCTTTCTTATTTCTTAGCTATCAACTGTAGACATTGCTCAATCACATGATTGACTGCTCTGCAATATCGACATGTCGTAGTTAGGTTTTGACAGTCTCTAGATACATGTCCTGCCTGATTACAATTGTAGCAAATTACCTGGCCTCAACCTCTTCCAGACATACCACCACGACCTCGACCTCTAAAATTACCTCGACCTAATGTACTACCACAATAACCATATCCATCATTACCTTGTGCATCGGGTTGTACCCTATAAGCATCATAGGTTCGCTCTCTCATGAGATCAAAGCTGTGACACTCGTCTTCGTTGTGTCCAACTGACTTACAAAACTTGTAGTAGGGATTCTTAGGAACTTGGACATATCTCTGCAGCAGGTAGCAATCTTTAGGTCGATGCTGGCCAATTGTTCTACAGATCTCACAATATAGGACAATAGGGTTAAACGGGTTTTGGTGCACCAGTATTTAGATAATTTCTTACTGCAGGGCAATGTTCTCTGTCATGACCTTCTGTCTTACATCATGTACACCACACCTCTTCGTGAGTATCTTTCCCTTTCTTCATGTCGTGAAGGTCCAAAGCCATTTCTGCTAACTGTGCTTGTATTTGGGCTATTCCAGAATTATCTCCGACAGGAGCTGTTTCGAGCTTCATAGAAATTTCCAATGCTTCTTGCTGATCAACAACCTTATGTTGCATGAGTGGAGTCCTGATATGTGGAAACAATGCTGCAATGAACCATTCTTTATGTTTCTCTGGTCCAATAGTGAAGCTAACTTGATCCAGCTGAACCTTGAACCTCTAATCAAAGTCCCAAACTGATTCACCTCGCTTCTGCTGAATTTCCTTTAGTTCAGTTATAGACTGCGACTCTGATTTAGGCTTCTTAAATTCTTTAATCATTGCCTTTTTAATATCAGCCAAGACATAGTTCTGAGTACTAGAAAACTTCATAAACCAGGTCAAAGCTCAGTCTCTAAAAGATGTGACCAGATGCGTTGTTCTTGTATTCTGATCCATAATGTTCTTAGCAGTCCAAACAACTTCGCATAAGAACCAAAACTTCTCTGGATCCTCTGATCCAGTTCCTCTAAAGACTAGGAGCTTGATATCATCATTTACATGGGCCATAGCGGATCGAAGGGGGGGGGGGGGGGGAGGAGGAAAACTGGTAACAGGGGGGAGGGAACTTACTGAGGTAGACTGACCTGTGATAGGACTACTCAGGCTAGGGTTACTTTCAGACTACGATGGGTTCTCAAGGATAACAGATCTTCGCTGCGGAGTTATAGGAGGGTTTCTAACAAAAAGGGTTTCTTCAGATTCAGACTCTTCTGGGATTAAAGGGGTATAATCGGTATTCTAGCCTAGGGTAAAGGATCCAAAAGTTCTCTTGTATCTTTTACTGCTTCGAAGCAAACCACTTTGCTCATCGAAGTCACTTTCACTTTCAAACATAGGTTAGTAGCCCTAAATCTAGCAATCTGATTCAATAAGCAATATGAGTTTTTCAGCCAAGAGCATTTTAATTTTCAGACTAAGTGAGTTCAAGTACTTACCCCTTGGTCCTTTGAAGAACTGTCTTTCTGCTTCGCTGAAAGAAGTATGTGTGTCGATGGCGAACTCCATCACAAATGCTTCAAGGGTTCGTGTTGTCCAGAAGTCAATAGCTCTAGATACCGCATTGTGCACTCTTTTCAACACGTTAATTCTTTCTGGGGTCCAAGCAGGAGACTGATATTCTTGGAAGTTTTTCCTTCTTTTTTTCAACCTGGATAACCACTGGTGCAATTCTATGTGGATACTACCAAAGAAAATTTCATAAATATCAGAAAAAATGTACCTTTGCAAGAAGTCGTCTAAGCTACGACGAGGATCTTTATTTTCTTGTTCAGCAAATTTTAGATACGTGTCCTCAACCCAGTTACTGATTTATTTTACTGAGGGCCTCCAAAACATATCCCTCCAGGTACGACATAGATCCTTCTTGAACAGATACTGGTTCAACCGGCAACATAACCAATTTGTTGGTTGCTTAGGGCAGACCCGGGTTCTTATACTATTATTTTAACCAACAAAAAGATCCACAGTGTTGGCCCTTTCGGCAACAACCTGCGAACAGGTTGCAGTCTCACCCAAAACAGCTATGGGGTGCCACAGAATCAGGTTTTTGTAGGCAAAAGAGGGATATTATTGTACCTTTAGCCTTAACAAATATTAATCATACAACACAAAACTTCGACAGTCACTTAATTAGCTTCGCAGTTTAGATAAACAGACAGTTACTTGCTTAACCCTTAACTGGGAATTCACAGCGAAGTTAATACTTAACAATATATCTTACTTATCATTCACCTACTTATCAAATGCATAAAACAAAATAGCACAAAAAAAAGGAACCACCACAACACAAGATATACGTGGTTCACCCCCAGTGTAGGGGCTACATCCACAGAACTGTGTTTTATTCAACTCTTTACAAATAGCAGTTCTAATCTACGCACTCGGCTGCAGGTCTTCTCAATAATCCCAAAACTGCGCACTTAGCTGCAGATATCTTTCTCTGATCTGCGCACTCAGCTGCAGATCCTTTCTTACAAAACCCTCTACGCACTCAGCTGTAGAGGTCGTCCACGCACATAGCTGGGACTTAACCTTAAACCTTAAAATAGGCCTTAGCTTCACATCAAATTATCATCATCATAACAATGACAACAACCCTAACTCCTTTACATAAGTGCCTATTTATACAATTGCACTATTACAATACCATGTGTTTAAACCATGGGCTTAAAAACCATGAGTTCAAACCATGGGTTAATTACAAAAAGAGGGGCTTCGACCCAACCCTGACACCCATAAGAATATTTTGGGCCGCAACTCCACTTACAAGCTTCACACCAAAACCACGGAGTTTCCAAAATTAAGGACCTTCAAGGTCCGCGCCCCAACATTATGTACACAAAGTTGGACAGCTAGAACACTATATATAGGACTTCAAAATTTTTGGTTGAAGCAACCTTGCAAGTACATTTCTTTGGCACATCATCATCTTCAATCCCCTCATTAATCCTTGTGCAAACTAAAGGGTAACAGTAACACTCCCCAACTCATCCAAAAGCCATAGATGAAGAACTATAACATGTAGTTTGGAGAATGTGTGCCTCACCATGATTGTCTGATAGTTATTCGGATCTGAGTTAGCCCATGATATGAAAATCAAGTGAATAATGTGTCAATACCATGCCTAGGGAATTCAAAGAAGACAACATGGTCAAACATATCAACAACATTCTAATAAGGAGTTTGAATGGTTTTGAAACAATTGTTTTATTAATTTGGTCTGTTGGATGTTATTACAAAATCTATCTCTGATATTGTGCTCAGCATGGTACTTTTTGAACTGTGTCATCTGTTGGACCTTATTATGAGATCTATCTCAGAATATTGTTCAGCATGGTACTTTTTGAACCGTTTCATCTGTTCTGGGGAATTGCCGTTAACAATTTGTTAATTTGGTTATGTGATAGGCTTCTTCATGTTTAAAGGCTTTGCAACATCCATTATAGTATTCCATTCTGTACTGATAACCAAATCTTTGTTTCACTGGAAAGTTCTGTCATTCATTTTCTATTTTTTATCTCTTTTTAATCCTGAGAGTGAAATCTATTTTGTTTTGATCACATTGTTGTTTCTGGCATTCCATATTCAATCCAAGCTGGTGTAGCTTGTCAGAATGCCTTCAGTATAGCCTAGAATATGGATGGTGTCAAAATATCAGGAATCTCGAATCATCCTTTATTTCCCTTGCTTTTGCTCATGTCTACAGAGAATATAACAAGAAGGCATATGGCTTATCCAATGAGGCACTCTCTATGGCATCTGGCCTCTTACAGTTCACTGAAATATGTGAAGGTTAAATAGCGGGGAATGGATCGATGAAGCTCTTTTAATTTGAGTCTTTGACATCTTTGATGTCTATTTTTTGAAGAGTGACATAATTTAGATTTTTTACATCCTTTGGATGTCTGAGGTAGATGTTGATCTCCTGTTGTATCAGTTTCTTGGTAGGTCCATAAGTGCCTCCCTGGATAAGCCATGACTGGGTTCTTCTTGTATTCCCTTGTAGACATCTTTTGAAGTTAGGATGAAGATGGGATATATTCCTTGGTATTTTGATCTTGGTGGTGAAGTTGGTTATCTGACCTCTCAATGTAGCTATTTGGAAGAGTCTCTGAACTAGATGTCTTTATATGAAGTTTGATAATTCATTTTTGGCATATTATAACCTTAAAAACACATTTTATGCATCCTATTATATGCCCTTTGCTTACAACCTAAAAGGTGACCAGTCCCACACCAGTCCAATTTTGACAGAGAATATTTCATAGCATATCTTCTACATAGCTAAATTATTTAATAGAAGAAGAGTAATTTCAAAACTATATTTAATACTAATTGTCGTTACATGAAGTTTGATAATTCATTTTTTTCAAATTATATAACATTTATAAAACATGTTATGCCTTCTATAGTATATGTGCCTTGTTTACCAAAAGGTGACCAGTCCAATGTTATGTTAACAAAGGATGTGTAATCACATATCTTCTACATATCTAAAAACTTGTGTAAGAGTAATTCCAGCACCGTCTACATCAGTTTGACTAGGTCTACAATGTTGATGATAAAAGGAGTATGCATATTAAGATTATGATGTGAAATTAAATGCCTCCCTTCCAAAATCTTGCCGATTTCTCTTTGTTACCTATCATTAGAGCTACAATACCTATTCACAGTAATGTGAGAGATTTAGGTCGCTTAAAGTGTTATGGCTGCAATTTCATTGTGTTGTTGAGCTGTGGAAGCTCTACCAACTACGTAATCTTCACCATTTGCATGCAAAATTGATCTCAAAGATCTAGGGACTGAATTTAATAGTTGTTGCATTTATGTGGGAAGTTTCCAAAATGGTTTACTTGAGCTTTGTGAGTGACTATTGAACAAATTTATCTCTCCTTGGACCATTCTTCATTTATTAGGCGAGTTCACTTATTACTAAGTTTTTTTCTTACCCCAAGGCCAAACACCATGTAGAATAGGGCTTAGGCTTGCAGGTTGGGAATATTAAACAATTAATATGTTTTTATCATTTCCTAGAGTGGATTGTAATGCTTGGGGCATTTCCATAAAAAAGAACAAGACTAAATTCCAAAAAGAACAAAGACCTTTTATCACCTCTATGTTTTTTCATCTCTTGTTTTGATCACCTTTTGATCTTTTGCAGGTATGTTGAAGCTGACTCTTCAGTTTGGGGAGGGCTATTTGAATAAGCCACTGACAATACATTTTTCTTCAAGGTGTTTCATCCCGATAGTAAGATTTATTCATCCTTTTTAGATATTTGAATTGAAAGTGCATACTTTGCTTCCTAGCTCTTTGTTTTATTAATGAACTAATATGCATGTGTAAATTTGAATTACTTTTTGTTTTTCATTTATTTATGGATGCACTCACCTCATTTGGTAGCCTTATTATATCCAAAATTTTGAAAAAAATGTTATAATTTTATTCATTTCTTACCCAACTAAAAGGTACACATGGATGTAAATGCAGATGGATCCAAGTGATGTTGTGGACTTTGGAATTTTTATTGGGGAAGAGAATTTTCCCGTTGGCACAGTCCAGTGCCAAAAAGGTTGTACATATGCTGATATCCATTCTGAAATTCTGAATGATGAAGTCGTTCAATATCCTTTTGAATTTATTATTGGCTCAACTAGATGTCCTTTAAATGCATTGCAAGAGGAAAAAAGGAAACCTACAACAACACATGTAGGCATTAAGAGGAAAGTATGCACGATGGTTGCTGATACATTGGAATCAAATGTAATGGAGGGAATGCCAATCTATGAAAACATTGAAGGGAATGTGGAGGAACCTATGCATAAACAACCAAGAGTTGGTAATGTGTCTGAGTTAGTGGAACAAGTTGTGGTTGATCCTAATGTATTGGCATCTTGGAAACATAAAGTGAATAGATTAATGGAAGAGTTTGTCAAGGAGAAGCTAACGCTAAAGGTATATTTATAAAATGGAAAACCTAATATAAAGATCTGTTGTGAAATCTGTGGCATTGATTATGGAACGGGGGAAGTATCCTTGGCAGCGCGAACAATTCGTAACTTCAAAAACAATCATATGAAAACAGGGTCCCATCAATGTTAAATTTCAATGTTGGGAATTAATGAAATGTGTGAAATTCCTTGAGGTAACAAAGAAAAGTAGACAACAGTGGCCAGAGATCAACTTGAGATTGATCAAGCAATCAAACTTCTACATGATTTCAACCAAACGCAAGAGCCTAATTTGTTCAAGGTGGTGGAATCAACACTTGCAAACTACGAGGACAAGAAAAAGGTAAGAGTGGAATGTACACGATGCAATAGATGGTTCTCTTTGGTGCCGGCAAGTGGTAATATTGTCAGTTCTCTAAATGAACACATGAAATCAAAGGAGCACACTACTAATACTACAGTTGAGGCTTCACATGATACAATTGTGTTGAGGAGTGGAACAGTTGGGAGACCGAAGAAGCCTACCAATGAAAAGTACCAACAAAGTTTGTCTAAGTTCTTGCCACCCATAACTACCATCACCATTACATGGGGCTTCTACATATCCACATCCTTCTACTTTAGGTGTGGAAATTACCCAAGTTTTAATTTAATTTGAATTTGAATATGCACATTACTTTATTTATTATTACTTGTTAGTAGCAGTTAGTAGATCATTAACCAATGTGTTTTTTATGGTATTTTTCTAGGACAAATACCTCCCTCAATATTATTATGTTGGGGGTATTTGGATCCCTATATTGAGAGAAGAGGGGAGAGATTGGACACAAAGGTTCTAATGGATGACCAATGTGGTGGAAAAATGTGGGCCATAGAGAAACATACCAAGAGAACACTAAATTATCATGGTATTGAATGCAGTATTAATGGTACATATAGACATATTCATTGCAAGAGGGTTTCTGAAACATGGATAACATTTTGATTTATTGACATGCAATTTTTGAAAGATTATACCTAATTGTGATGACTTTCAAATGTGATTATATCGCGAATCAAGGAGCAACATGAAAAGACATGGGAGAGATACAGGGAAAGGGAAAAGGTTGGGCCATTTGACTCAAACTAAACTCAAAATTGTTGCAAGAGAAGCAAATGCTACACATAGGTTAACAATGCGATCTCTTTCGTGGGAGAGGACAAAGGTTGCTACACTGTCTATAAGAACAAGGTCTCTAAGGGAAAAGTTGTTCGAATCTGTAGAAAGGAAGGATATGTTCAGGTTTTGCAAGGATGTGTGTGAGGCTCATAAGCAAGGAAAATTACAAGGTAAAGATGTAGTTTGGGAATTTGTTCAAGATATATTTCACAACCTAGTTCATTCAAAGTTGGGTAGAAGGTATAGTGCATCCACTCAATCCATTTATGAGATGATTAAGTTATGGGGAGGTCCTAGATTACATAGATTTATTAGCTTGAATCTGGATGGCCCTGCGATATCTACGACTTTAAGGAAAGTTAGAAAATCATTGACATATATCCCAGGGGAGCAAGAGTACATTTTTGAGACAATCGAAAAAGTTTATGCTTCCTATAAATCCAAACATGGTATAGAGGGCCCAATTCCCGTATGCCTTGCTGAAGATGAAGCTGTTGTGAAAAAATATGTAAGGTGGGTAGAAAAAAGTGATACATTGGTGGGTTTTTGTGGTAAGAAAGAAGAGCATAAGTGCCAATCACATTTCTTGGTGACAGTTGGTGAGGGCGCTGTAGGCTATGAGATTATTACAGATGCCTTCAAGAATTGTGTGATTGGCCATTATGCATGTGTTATTAATGCAAACCCTTTACATGAGAAGCTTACTCATTTGGTTGTGGTTGTTCATCCAATGTGCAACAGGTTTGATGCAAATTTTTTCCATCGACAATGGGAAAAATTAGAAGACCTATGGAAGAAACATGTGGAATATTTTTTAGGACCTATTATTGGTCATTCCTCAGATGGGGATAGTAGGAGAAGAATGCTTATGTTGAAGGATTATTACTCAACGACAGGCATGAGATATCAAATTCCTTGCGAAGGGTGGAGACTAACTGGGTTTAATGATGGCTTTAAAGTAATAGGACTTCTTGACCAGGATTACATCCACAATGGCAAAAAGCTAGTGAATCCTTTGTTTAGTGGTCGACGAGATCTGATTGTTGGAAAATAGTTGATTAGTTTTAACCATGTAAGAATGGTTTATAACAATTTTAAAGTGGATGACCACAAGCTTAAAATTGAGGATATAGAGAGGATTGATCACCAAAACTGGGGTTCAGCACAACGCATTGCTTCAAGGCATGTCCAGAGGTGCTTGAAGGAAATGAGATGTACAGGTGGCAGGACAGAGAGGACATCGGGTACAGAGACCTATCTAGCAATCGTTACTAACTATATTGATATTTTTTTGTCTCCTAGTTTAACTCTTTGGGAAAGAGTGTGAAATTATTCAAGAGTCCATCATTTCTTCACCTTATGGCCATGTTGGGTCAGAGAACAGGAAAATACTAATGTCAACATTAATTTCATTAGTAGAGAGGCATATCAAGATGTGAAAATTTCTTGCCACTTTGTGGTTTTGTTGATGAGCATTAGAGGAAATTTGGGGTCTAAAATGGGCCTGATAAGAAAACGTGCCAAAATAAGTTTTTGTGAGTTGGAATTCAAGAACCAATAGAATTTCAATAAAATAAGTCAACCATAATGGTTGAATTGACATATTTGTCATTAAAAAAAACTACTTTTTTTGTTCGTATTTTCGACATATATCATTGTGTTTTTACTCAAATTTCGATCGGGATAGCTCGTTGGATGCAGAATTTGATTCTGCATCCAACGAGTACCCACACTGCATACTTTTGATGGACCCCACTACCCCAAAAACAAGAAATACCTGAAAAAATGTGATGATGACATCATCATCACATTTTTTCAAGTATTTCTTGTTTTTAGGGTAGCGGGGTCTGTCAAAAGTATGCAGTGTGGGTACTCATTAGATGTGGAATCAAATTCCACATCCAACGAGATCTCCCGATCAAAATTTGAGTAAAAACACAGGGAGATATGTCGAAAATACGAACACAAAATGTAGTTTTTTCTTTCTTCCTCCAAAATTAATCAATATTATTTTATTATTTTAACTATTATTTTATTATTTTCCTTAGGAGGCCCATTTTAGACCCCAAAATTCCTCTAATGATTATTTCATGATCAATACTCTAACTTACCATGTGCATTGCACCTGACTGGGTCAGATGTATGTGGGAACTTCTTCAGCAAAGTCGGTGGCATGGTTGGAGTAGAGAGGGCATATTATTTTGCTAAATTACTTCATGCTATTGGAACCCTTAATAGAGTTGTTGAAGAAGAATCAAATCCAAAAGGGCTTCGTTTCAATAAATCTCATAAGAAACAAATGAGTATCTGGAACAAATTGTGTCAACAAACAGTAGAGGAAGGTGATGTCTTGTCACAATATGATTCAATTTCCACCGATAATAAAATTATAGAAGCTCTCAAGATAGGATTGGAGGATGCATAGGGAATTTTACAAGGTCTTGGCATGCAACCAAAAGACACACAGAAGATTCTTGGTGGTTTAAACCATGGATAGAGGATCACAATGTTCCAACATTTGAAGATGTGGATGAAGTAGTTGATAATTCTCCATCGGGTCATTTGACATCCATATTCCAATCTTCGTCTTTTATGGTACTCAATGATAGTGAATTGAAAACGATGGAAAGTGAGTGGAGGCATGAGTTGGATGGAATTTTAGATTCCATTGATGAAAATGTAAACATATCTACCAAACCAGTGGTGGAGCTCGATGGAAAGGACATGTACAAATCTTGTTTGGTTAGTCAATTGAATGGAAACCTGACATTATCGAAAGATAGATTGACTAAGGTGAGGAATGGAGTATACTTTAGGAGAGATGAGAGGGCCCCCAAAAAGGGTGTTGCAATTGGTTTTGGAATTGGATTAGATTGTGTGGTGTTTTTTGAGAGCGAGTCTATAGCTTTAGCTGAACGTACTACAAGAAAAGGTGTATCTCAAAGTACAAAGAATGACGTTTCTTCTGGGACTTGGTACATTGGAAGAGTTCAAAGAATAAGAAATAAGGATGGTAATAGGGTGTTTGATTACCATAATGACATTGATCTTTTTGATATGCTTGAAGGTGTTGAGATTCAATGTTGTTGGTGCAATAGAATAAAGGGGCAACGCATGTACAAGTATGATTCAACAGATCATCTATTCATACAACTTGAATCTACTATAGCAACGACAAACCTATCATACAATATCAAGAAAGACATATACAAGTTAGAAGAAGGTGACCACAGAATTTTTGAAGATTTCATTAAAAATTTAAATAGGGTGAAGTTTTCAAACCATTCTAATTTATCTTATCTTTTGTACTACTATCTTATAACTTATTTATGAAGTAGTATTTTTTGTATTATTGTCGATTCGTTTGTATAAATTTCATACTCATTTTAATTTATCTTATCTTCAGGTGCGGTGAATGGTTCGGATGCCAAATGGTTGGGATAACTCTATGTGAAGTTATTGATTGTCAAATATTTCTCTATGCGTTCTTGAAGCATGGTTCTTGAGGGTTGCTGAACTGTTCACTAGTTCAACAATTATGTTTAATATTACTTTCAAAAGGATGAAACTAGTTTTTGTTTGTCAAATTTTGGTGCCCATGCCCATATTGCTACTTCAATACTTAAATGGAATATTACTTAATGTGTGTTTATTGAAATGTAAGTTTCTAATTTTTTTCTTAAATGGCATATCATGTTCTTTAATTTTGTCATATTTGTGTGGAGTGCATATTAACTCACTAGGAAATTGTGATTGTTGTTGATTTGAAAGATGGCTATGGTGTGGAAATCTCTTGTTATAAAACTCATTGTTGTGCACCTGTTGTGGTATGGAGTGGGTATGATTGGTTCTACTTTCTATAACCAATGAATCTTATACAATGATGAAAAAAATATATAAAACAATTTACCTTGAGAGAGAGAACATATTATTGGTCTTGTTGGTCCTATAAAGGAGTTGCATGTCCACCTTATATGGTTCACCTTGATCTTTTGGGTTTGTTGTTTGTTTTGTTGTGGCCACCTAGGTTGACTCATGATCACCTCATGATCCTTTATCTTAATTTTTCCATAGGTGATGTTTATTAATGTTTTGATACTTTACCTTAAGGAGCATTACTGAACTCTCTCCCTCTGCGTGATCTTTGCACGATCTTTGTTGATGCTCCATGTGATATCTTGCTGCACCATCCCCGTGACTGGGATTTCCTTGTTACACCTTCCATGTGGTCACTTTGCACCAGCGTGACCATGAATATGTTGGATTTTGGGTCCTCCCCTAGCGTGACCGTGGCCTGTTTCTTGGGTGGACTGTGGGTTCTTCCACAGCGTAACCGTGAGTCTGTTTCTTGGTGGAATGTGGCTCCTTCATCAGCATGACCATGATTTGTATCTTTGCACTTTCTTGGTGGACTGTGGGTCCTTCAACAAGGCCGAAAAACCTGTTCCTTAGTGATACCTTGAGAGGTCCTTCTCCAGCATCACTATGATTTGTTTTATTCGGTGGAATTTGGGTCATTCACGAGCGTGAAAGTGATCTGTTTCTTGGTGGACTGTGGGTGCTTCACCAGCATGGCTGTGATATATTTTCTTGAGTGGACTATGGTTCCTTCCCCAACATGACCGTGATCTATTTTCTTGGTGGACTATGTGTCCTTCTCCAACATGACCATGATCAGTTTTCTCGGGTGGACTATGGGTCCTTCCCTAGCATGACCATGAGGTGATCATGAGCCTGTTTTCTTGTGTAGACTGTGGGGTCTTCCCCAGTGTGACATTGAGTTTCACTTTGTGGGTGGACTATGTTTTTTCAAGCATGACTGTGCAAAGTATGCTTGTGTGTCTCTGCAGTATGTGAATGCATCCTTACCCAGCATGACTGTGTTGACAGATTGACTGTACTGGGTATGAATGTGCTTGTTGACTAAGAATTCTGGGTTAGTATGTTGTTCGCATGCTTATGCTTTAACCTTCTATGGATCTCTTGCAAGGTACATAAATTGTTTTTCTATATTGACTTGTCCCTTCCGTGACAAGATCAAATATGAAAAATCTGAGTATATGCTTGATTCAAATATTGATTATGATTGTTTACTATTGATATCTACTGTACATTACCTTATCATGTTGTTATTGTACATGGCATTTGATGATTCTTCAGGACCAACTTTAACGCAGTGAATAATGGAGTGTTAAGTTGAAAGAGATGAACATTATGTTTGTTTGGTTTTATTGAAAAGTATTGGTTTTCTTGAAAAGTATAGGAAGCTGTAACTTTATAATTCTCTTTTCCTTTTACTTTATAATTTTCTTGAAAAGTACTTGCAGGTCTCAAGGAGAACAATGAGGTTCTTTTACGGTGGATATGACCCATGTATTAAATTATATGCAAATGGATATTTAAACAGGGTTGATGTTCAAGAAGCTCTTCATGCAAATGTTACAAGGATTCCTTTCAAATGGGCAATCTGCAAGTGGGTATCTGTATTCTAATTTCTAATAAGGTCATGTTATTTGTGATTCTAGATCATTTTAACTCTGGATATATTGGGATACAAAATGTTTGAGGGGAAAATCTCTTCACTCTTTATACTTTCTGGGTAGCAGACCTTGGTCATGTGATGTGGTTAGGGAAGGGTAGTTCATTTTCCAAATCCTCTGAATTTCTCTGAATTTCTCAAATCCTGTTATTGTGAGGGAATTTGACCCAAATTCTTGTACGTGGGCATACATCATGAATATATTTGACTTGCAAGAATGGAAAAAGTAGGACATGACAAGGATCTATCATAAATGGAAAAACCTGGTAAGTATACATTGACATTTTGCTTTTGTTATCCTGGTGCTTTATTTGTGGTTTCTGCAATGAAGTGACATTAGCATTTGGTTTTGTCTAAAAATTACCGTGATGCTTTTTATCTTAGAACAAGAACAAACTGCTGTGGAAACTGGGAAGCCTTCCACTTGGGGACAAACTCAAGTCACTTGTATATACCCCAACTCCAACAATGTACCTAGATTTCATAATGAAGCCAGGAGCTATTCTTCACCAACTTTTCCCGTAAAATTGATCCAACTGATTAATAATATCCTTTTCTGAATCCTGTTACTTCTTGTTAAATTCCATATTTTGCACTCTACCCCAATTTCAACCTCAATGCATTTTAGTTCTTACAAAATCAAAAGCAAACCTTGGCAACTTATGTGGGTCACTGCCTACAACAGTGGTCCACCATAAGCAAAAGTTCAAATAACATTCTTAAGAATCAATAATATACGAAAAAAAGGATTTTGCAATGTAACAATCCTTAACTCTAGTAGACAGTTATCCCATAAAATGCTATGAAAGAACCTTGGAGTTAATTTCCAAAATCATTCTACTAAATTAAAGCAGAATGAAACAATTTGCTATTAGAATAACTTAACAGTTGATTACAATGCAGAATATTTTGTACCAGTTGAAAATGTAATGAATGAATTCAACAAGAAACAAACTGAGGATCACAAAAAAAAAATATGGAAACAACTATGTGAATGTACTTCTAAAGCATATATCTGGTGCTCCTGAGGCCATGTCAACACCAATGATTTTGGTATCATAGTTTGAATCAATATGCTCTCTAGAGTCTATTCAGCATCACTAATCCCAACAGGATCAGAACTCCAGCCGACAGTTATTTCGAATCCATTTTTGGAACGTTGATAGTCTTCAATAGCCTGAATTATCTCCTGTTTATTGTTCATAACAAAGGGACCATATTGAACCACTGGTTCATTTAGTGGGTGGCCCCCAATTAGGAAAAATATGTAGGGAATTTTTGACTTGTTCCAGATACTCAATCCATTGCCAGAGCCCAACTGAACAGTGTGGTGAGCACCAATAGCTGATGACGCAAGATTTCCAAAAATTGCCTCACCTTCTAAAACATAGAAAAATGCAGTCCAACCCTTTGGAATAGGTTGGTGAAGAACAACTCCTGGCTTCATTGTGAAATCCAGGTACATTGTTGGAGTTCGGGTATATACAGGTGACTTGATACATACTTGTGTGCCTCTTGTTGGAAATCAGGCATGTTGGTTTTGTGTGCCCATGGATCGACATGGATCTCATCCATTGGATCATATCCAAGTGTCAAGAAGCAATAGGGCTGTTAAAAACCAAACAAATCTACTAGGACAAGTTTGCAGTCATATTTAGTGCTCTTCCTACCCATATTTACTACTGAAAACATCCTTGTTTTGCTGCCAATCTGATACCAATTTACAAGCCTCCAGAAATCTAATAATTCATGCTGTAGATGGGTATGTGTAGGCTTTGATTCTTCCATAAATCCAAGGAATAGAACACTTATAGACATGTCTGAAAAGGCATCATCAGTCTGCTCTGTCACTGCTATTTTGTCCAAAATTTTATGGAGCAAAATATCCCTGTGTCTTTATTCTCCCGTGTCTTCCCGTGTCCTTTTTGTTCTTGCCTCAGTCTCTTAGCACATGATGAAAACATCCCTAAGCCTTGTAATGATGATATAGCCCTATGATAATGATAAAAAATGTCATTTAGTTATTTTATGTTGATATAGCCCTGTGATAATGATAAAAATTAGTGTGGGCTTATAGGTGATAGAATTATTTTTTCCTGTTATGGTATGGTCTTTAGTGATGGAATATTGTTTTTGTTACTCAAGGTTTCAGAGTTCCAACTGGGGGCATTGAGTGAAATTAGTGAAGAGTTTGGTGTTGAGTCCCTAGTGGTCCAGTGTGAGCAGATGAAGGATGCACTCAAGGACACACCTCTGAGGAAGGATCATAAATTGGAATTACTCCATTCCAGTCCTGTAACCTTTTTGCGGAACTGCCCAAATTTCTCATATGACTTGCCAATATACAGAAAATGTATATTCCTAATATATAGGAATACACAGCAATAAAGGCCTCCAATATTTGGTATTTTTGTTCCCAAGCAATTTTTATAGGAATTGGTGAAACTTTAGCCTTAAATATTTGAAACACTTCCAACCACTTTACTGGATTTCATTGGGAAGCATATTTATTTTGAACTTGCAACTTTCCAAGGGATCCAGAATTACAGATGCTGATATAAATATCTTGTATGCAGTATGTAAAGCCCATGGTTTACACACTGAACTGTGGAATGGCCTTTGGCCAGGCAACAATGATTCTGTCACTTGGAGCCAAGGGAAATCATGCTCTTATGCCTAGCTCAACAAGTAAGTGTACTATGTGAGTCTCTACTTCATTCAGGCTTATGCAGTTTCTCAATAAATTGAAGCGCACACTCATGGCTTGTTGCAATATGGTCTACTGGAACTTGAAAGTAAGATATCCTATCAAAATCCAAGGGTCAGTCATACGCAAGTGTCAGAAGCACAGTTGAAAATGTTAATAAGATTTGTGTTTTTTTCTGGTAATTTATGCGATCTTAGTAGGTTCGTATATCTAGTAATTATTTGTTAAAAACATGTTGATGATCTGTCTTTTTTCTATCATAACAAAACTACACCTACTAGTAGTGAATAAATCCAGTGGTTCTTCCATCAATATGTATATCAAGGTAATATTTTTCCCTTTTTTTAAGATGTTACTTAAGAAATCTCGAAATTCGTTCTTAAGTAACAGGTAAATGCTCACTTAGCTCCTTTTAAAGGAGTGCTTAATACTTATATATTCATCTTCTATTTGTTTTTAATGCATCAATTAAAGAGTTAAATGTAAGTGAAAACTGATTCAAATAATGGTGATTTTAATTTGTGTTGTAAAATGATGGTAATTGGCCAGTTGTCAAACAAAATTTTATGAAGGCTGGCATTTAATGGAATTTGACAATGCATGTAGGATCAAGGGCATCACATTTTTTAACCTATTGATATGCCAAATTGAGTCCTGAAATCCCACATGTAACCTTCTCC
>LPNX010851900.1:449818-530024 GCA_001517045.1 Pseudotsuga menziesii
TGAAACTCTTTGAAATCTTGAGTTCCTGATTCCAAAACTCCCAAATCTAGTTCCGAATTTGTGAATTACTTGGACAACAGTCCATGCTTTGTTAAATCTTCTCTGATTCTGTTGTGTTCTTCTGCTCATAGGCACAATGAAAATTAGTATGTTGCAGTTGAGTTATATCTGTCTAAGAACAATTGCATTCTCAAATCAAATGTTCTTGCTTGTCTTTGAATCACTATTTAGGTTGTGTAGGGTTGTGGCCCTTTCTCTTCTTTCCTTCCACCTTGGTTTGAATACTTTGTTATTGTGTTCAAGTCCTATTGAAACATTCCCATAAATAATTTTGTTCCTCAAAAGAATCTGTTATGTTTAACAATCTGTGAGAAATGATGTTGTAACTTGTTCTTCATGTGGATGAACACTTGCTACTCAAAATGTGTTCTTGTTTGCATATGGCTTCCATTCTCCTACCAATGACATTGCATATGACAATCAGTTTGCTGTAGTTACCCCTTACTGTGTCTGGAACGATTTGGTATTCATGTTACCTGAATCTCTCCATGCTGTCTGCACAGGGTTTCTGAAAATATATCTTTGTCTATAAAATCATGGCATTTAGGGTTACTGTATACAAGTCTTCATTCTGCATTTAGCTCAAGGTCTCTGCCTTCATCAATGATTGTCAGACTTTGAGTTAATTCCAATTGTATGCAAGATTTCTCTATTGTGCATAGATTGTAAGATGCTTCTTTGATGGCTGTTGTGGGAATTTCCTCTCCATCATTGCATTGAATGAATGGCTTTGATCTTTTCCTATTTTAATTTTCAATACAGGCTTACTAATGGCTTTGAATTCTATTTTTATTGAAAAATGCAATTTGAAGTTTAGGAAATTTGCAGTTGACATTTACAAGACTTTTAAATCTCCCCCTCTTTGAATTCTCGTAATAATATTAAACTTTGAACTTTCATTTATTGCTGAACAGATGGATCTTTATTGACATGAAACACAAAATTAAAAATGAAAATTTTGTCAAGGACACTCACAAGGTCCTCTTTGGGTATTTTGAGGTGCCATATCCTGTTTTTAAATGTCTTGAAAATCACAGAAAATGTATATTCCTATAAATATCCTGTATGTAGTATGTGAAGCCCAAGGTTTACACACTGAACTGTGGAATGGCCTTTGGCCAGGAAGCAAAGCTTCTGTCACTTGAAGCCAAGGGAAATCGTGCTCTTATGCCTAGCTCAACAAGTAAGTGTACTATGTGAATCTCTACTTCATTCAGGCTTATGTAGTTTCTCAATAAGTTCAAGGGAACACTCATAGCTTGTTGCAATATGGTCTACTGGAACTTGAAAGTAAGATATCCTATCAAAATCCAAGGGTCACTCATACGCAAGTGTCAGAAACACAATTGAAAATGTTAATAAGATTTGTGTTTTTTTTTTCTGGTAATTTATGCAATCTTAGTAGGTTCATATATCTAGTCATTCTTTGTTAAAAAATATGCTAATGATCTGTCTTTTTTCTATCATAGAAAAACTGCACCTGCCAGTAGTGAATAAATCCAGTGGTTCTTCCATCAATATGTATATCAAGGTAATATTTTTCCCTTTTTTTAAGATGTTACTTAAGAAATCTCGAAAGTCATTCTTAAGTAACAGGTAAATGCTCACTTGGCTCCTTTTAAAGGAGTGCTTAATACTTATTATAGGCTAGCTGATGAAATTATGTCTTCTTCAGGCAAAAGAGTTGGAAGTAAATACACAGTATTACATTGAATTACTGGCAAAAGGAATTGGAAAAACACAAGAAGAGATTGCAAAGGATATTCAAAGATCAATATACTTTTTCCCACAGGAAGCAATTGATTATGGTATTGCTGATAAGATCCTCCCAAAATAGGGTTTGGTCATGGAGAAAAGGGTAAGCATTAACCATTTTAAATTCATTTATACTAAATGTCTTTCCTTAAAATTTAACCTAGGTTTGCAGGATTGTTGTTGAACATATTCTACACTTCCTTCTCATTATGTTCTTTTTTTTTATTCTACATTGATAAATATTTTCATTCTGTTTAATGACTTGCAGAACTATGATGAGATGCTTGCTCAATCAAAAGCTGCACGGATGAAATTTGGCAAGGCTGGTCCACTGGCTGCTCTAGCAGGCAGGCCCTAGGTATAGATCATTGATGAGTTACCTTTTCCAGTTAGCATGAGTTGTTCAGAGATTGCTACAGCTATCATTGTTGGAAGAATTTGTATAACCTGAAAGATGTACCTTAATACGACCCTTATCAATCTATGTTATTTTCTAGCATGCATACAGTGCTTTGTATATTGTCAAAATTGCAATGAGCTTCTAGACAGGTTGTAAACAAACATTCAAGGCAATAGGATTAAATGCCTAATGAAAGCAAGCACTCTAGAAAATGTAAATAATGCATTTCATTGATCTTCTCTGTGTCTGTGATCTGTTGTTTATATTGTCAAATTTTGCTTAATTACACATATTGTTTGTTTGTTTTTTATTTTACTGCATAAAATATTTTAAGCCCTACATTTTATGTGAACTCTTCACCCATCATCAGGGAAACCAACTGTAAGATATAAATTAGTGTTGAGTGGGCTTCTATAAGGTAGGAGGGAAAGTCGGGCTATATACAAGGTAGAAGGGAAAGGAGAGGAGGATATATTATATATCCTCCTCTCCTTTCCCTTCTACCTTATATATATTATATAGCCCGTGACTTTCCGTCCTACCTTACACATAGCATATGACTTTCCCTCCTACCTTATATTAATAAATAGGTGCACTCCTAATTTGCAGCATTGCTTTTCAACTGATTGGTTTCCCTGATTATGAGTGAAGAGTTCATCTGAAACGTTGGGTTTAAAATCTCTTATGCAGTAAAATCCAATAATCACATAAGCAATATGTACACCTGTAGATATCTGCATTCTAATATAATTATAGCCTATTGCAAGCCATTTTCCCTTTTTTCCATGATTTTTTTAGTTTGGAAACAATGTTCGTTGCTTGTTTATTCAGCAATCCTAACTCTTGAATAGAAAATCAATTTATTTGATGCAAAAAATTCTTTTCATTGAACTTGATACACTTGAAAAAATATGTACATTCATGGGTTTGGGTTTCCTTTTCAATTATTAATGCTATTGGTGTAGAAAAGATAAAACTTAGCATTGTCTTGGGTATTTAGATCCACCCGACTGTCATGAATGAAACAAGGTTGTAAGATTTAATTTTGTTTGATCCACTCATACACATTGGTCTTAATCAAACTTTGGTTTTGGATATGATTAAACATATCACAAGATAAACTCCTTTTCTTTCCAATAAAAGCCTCACAGGATTCTCCCCCTCTTCCCTGGAATATCTTGATGGAGGGCAGCTCAACAACTAGCTACAATGGTGGTTGGTAACCCAGTCAGACTCAGCGAGACTAGAACTGGAGACCTTACAGTGAACTCCACCTTGAAACAACCTATTTGAACTGATTAAGATAACCCATTGGGATTCACAAGGTGAACCCTTTTCATATGGTCAAACCATATTGGTTGTCAGGTTCATTTACAAACTGAAAATGAAGCCTGTGAAGACGATTATGACTCTAATCCAACCACAAAAGTTTTAATGCCAAGTCTACAAGATAATTTATGTACACTAGATTGGGTTATGTATCATAGTGCTTTTGAAACTACGTTGTTGGAGATATTTTTATGTAGTTTGGTTGGTTTCTTTGTTAGAGTCACACCTCCATAATTTGCCTTGAATCTATGTTGAAGAAAATTTGTCAGTTTGAAGACTAAATTTGAAATTGCTCATAATGTTATTGGTGTTCAGTTATTTGGCTCATATTTTTTAGCTGACTTTGTTTCTCCGTCTTTTTGTTTATGTCTTCTAACCAACTTGCTTGTTTGTCACAACCCTCGATTTTTTTTTCCTTTCCCCGTAGATGATAAAGAATTTGTTTGAGTAAAACTTAGCTAGGAACTTGGTGATGAGGTAGACATCTGAACTAGAAATACAATCTTCAACTGAAAGGTGGCCTATTTTGATGTCATGAATTTATGCTTTAAATGCTCACAAGTTCATTGGATAAATTGATGCCAGCTCAACTCGTCCATTCCTCTTGTTAAATTCATATTGTTTTTAATCTAAAAAGATTAACAGTATGCATTGAAGATTCCAAATCAATTTTGTTTCTGAAGTTGTACAATCTCCTAGATACCAAAATGGTGCTTGGATAAAAAGTCTGTGATGGAAAGAAGTAGTTATAAATGGTGTAAGTTTCATTTTTGAACCCTTCTTGGGGAAAACACACTACTATTTGAGATTGGTACAAATAAACCCTCTCTTATTTGGTTTGACGTCATGTGATACATTTTAATTCCTAATAAATTGATTTGCCTAAGGGCGCCTATCAAGTGTCGCCCTTTCTTGTGTTTAGTTTTTTTTTCCTTAGGTAGAAATATAAAGGGGTATAAAAAAATGTAAATGAAAAAATGGATACATGCAATATATAGGGAAAATAGGGGTTTTTTAAAATCGGCAAGGCATATTGGGAGGGGGTTAAAAAAATGATTTTGGGAGGTATTTTCCAATATTTTTTGAAAATAGGGGTATTGTTTCATATGCCACAAATGAATGTGCTATGGCATGGTTTCACTAAGTGAAGACCCTATGTTCTCCAATTACTACCGCATCATTGATAGTCTTTCCTTTTGGCCACATGATGACTTGACCATCTATGAATGCAACCCGCATTCCTTTTGCATCTAATGCTGATATGGAGAGAAGGTTCTTCTTGAGTCCTGGCACAAACAATACTTCTTTCATTGTTAGAGATTTTCCAGAGTCTAACTTATATGAATATTCCCCACTACCTTTTATTGGATATTGGTAGTCATCTCCTAGCTTTACCTTGTGAGGTGATTCATGCTCTGACAATCTTACAAAGGATTCCTTGAATCCAATCATATGTTTGGAAGCCTCGCTGTCTATAAGCCAATCATCACTACCATGAGTAATGTTACCTATGAGAGCTAATATTAGAACATATTCATCCTCGCTTGAAGAATCTTCACTTTCGTATTTGGATCTCTTTCTAGATGGTTCATCATCCTCTGTAGCATGAGCATGATGTCTTCTTTTGTTGCTCTTCTTTATTATCTTCTGTTTGTTAGGAAAATTCCTTGCATAGTGTCCTTCTTCATCACAAGTATAGCATATGATCCTATATACATCTCTTCTAGTATTATCTTTGTGAGAGTGCTTACCTCTGAAGTGATGAGTTTTCTTTCTTGTTGACTTGGAGTGAGTCTTGGAGTGTACCGTGAGAGCTTGATCTTCACTTCCCAAATTCTCTTCTCGAGATGCTATCCGAGCTTCTTCTTGAGAGCATTCTTCCCATAGTCTACTGAACTTGACTAACTTATTTCTTGCATAGATTCCTTGGATGAAAGAATCCCATGACCTAGGGAGGCCATTCAAAGTAGTCATCACAATCTCTGCATTTTCCACTTCTTGATCAACTGCTTCTAGTTGCTATTTGATTTGAGAAACTCTTGTGAAGTAATATTGGATTGTTTCTGCATTCTAAATCGTCACATTCTTTAGTTGGTTTCTCAGGGTCATCTTCCAATTGATGTTCTTCCCTTCAAACAATTTGGTTAGGGCATCAAACATAGCTTTGGGTGTCTTGAGAGAGGACATCTATGGTATAAGGTGATCCTTAATAGAATCAGCAATGATCCTCTTTGCCATAACCATATTATTCTTATGTAAGGCCTTTAACTCATCTCCCTCTGGAACTGGAACCTCCTCATGAATGTAGGAGTCTAATTCATTTTCCTCCATGACCAAGGATATTCTATACTTCCAGGCTCGAAAGTTTTCAGCTCCCTCAAGCTTTTCATCAAGCTTGGTATGATGAGACATCTTAAATGAGAACCTAAAATGGAAATACAAAATATTTTAGATCTTACCAGATTCAAGATGTCGGATCCGAAACTTGAGCTGAAATCCTATAGAGCTGGTTCAGGAGCAAATTAGGGTTTTGCTTTTTCGGAGTTCTGTCCACCAAAATGCCTTGAAATTTGTCCCTAACTTCGATTTTGGGGAGGAGATCAATCCATGCCTGGGCTCACTGAAAAATTCTTTTTTTGTGAAAAGCCCTAATTTTCAACAGTAGTGACAAGTCCAAAACTGAAAAACCTCAGAATTGGATTATGCTTCGACAGAAAGATGCGCCCTAAGGAGGAGAGTTGTTCCACCTTACTTTTGTTAAAAATCTATGGAGGAAGATCCGCAAACTAGGAAGCCCTAGTTCCCACAACTGCACAGTGTCTTCTTCTCAGGTTAGCTCTGATACCATGTTAGTTTTTCAACATTAAGCTAGCATTATGATAGGATCTTTACTGAGAGAATAACAAGTACAACAATCAAACACAAGAGACAATGAACACAATGTTTTTGATTGGGGAAACCATAAATGGAGAAAACCCTGCAACTTCCTCAGAGATAGAATCAGCACAAGATGTAAGACCCCAAAATAGTAAGATACACTCCTGACAGTAGTAGTGTTCTTCTCGTCTAGCCCCAGTGTCTTTCCTTCCTCAACTATGCACTACACTTGAGTGTGTAAGTGATGTGTGCTAAATAGAGATCCCATATCTCTATTTATACTAATCCCAGCATGACTAAAACCCTACTAGGGCCGACCTCTACTTGGAGAGTCTAATAACCCTAGTGCCCCGGAACTGCGGGGACTTTAAACCTTACACAATCGAAGGGTTACCCACTATGACTTGACATGACTTGTTTACATTATTGATTCTCCCGATCGGAACATTGGGGCATGACAACATGACTCAAATACATAATAGATACAACCCGGAATAAACATCGGGTTACAATACATAATATACATAAATGAATACATTCCAAAGTTACAAATACATCAACAGGACTTCCAGTGGATCATATGATTCTGAAGAATACAACGAGGATTCAAGTTCTTCTTCTCATAAAAGGGAAAGAAAGAGACACCATAGGGATCACTCTCGGGATGAATTTGAGAAAGCTAAACCTCCTGCATTTGATGGTGAGGTAAAGACTGGACAAGAGGCTGAATCTTGGCTTCTTGGGATAAAGAAGTACTTTCAAGTGCATGACTATTCGGGAAACATGAAGGGAAGAGTTGCAATATTCAATCTGAATGGAAGAGCATCCATTTGGTGGGAACACTTCAAGCAAGTAAAGAGGATCAGTGAAAGGAGACTTAGGTGGAAATAGTTCAAGGAGTATTTCAAGCAGAAATACCTCTCTGACAGGTATTATGATGACAAGATTAAGGAGTTCCATGAGCTGAGATTGGGACAGCGGACCATGGAAGAATATGCAAATAAGTTTTTGGAGCTGTTGAGGTATGTCCGGTACATCAGAGATGAAAAAGTGAAGGTCCAACATTTTCTGAGTGGATTGCCTCAGTCTTACAAAGATAGAATTGAGTTTTATGAACCTAGAACTCTTGAAGAAGAAATAAGGAAGGCTAAGTATTGCTATGAGCAAAGCAAAGGTAAGAGGGACTACCTTAAGGCATGGAAGGACAAGAAGAATTAGAAGTATGACCAAAGAAAGAAAGGTTTCAAACCTTCTAACTTCAGGAATTAGTAGAGGCAGCCATCCCAAGCTGTGAGTAAACTAGTTGGAGTGATAGGAGAAAAGCTTAAGGATCCACAACAGAATAGAGGCCCACTTCAATGTTGGAAATGTGGAGGACCCCACATGTGCAGGAATTGTCCACTCAACAGTGAGAGTGCAAGACCGGCTTATAACATTCAAGAAGTAGAAACAGTGGGTCAAGTAGCAAGGGAAGTCCCTAGGATTTATGCAGCACTGGAGGACTGCCAGGCAGATCACTAGTAAATTGTGGTTGAAGTAGCAGGTAAGATTGTTGAGCAACCTGTTTTTGTTTTGATTGACCTTGGTTCTACTCATAGTTACATTACTCCTATAATAGTGGATATTTGTGCTTTTAAGAAAGTAAAGCATAGGAAGTCTTGGTTAATTCAGCTAGCTACTGGAACTAAGAGAAAGGTTAGTGAAGTGGTGGAGAAATGTCCATTGGTCATGGATGGATTGGTCACATGTGTAGATCTGAATGTTCTACCACTTGGTTCTTATGATGTTCTCATTAGAATGGATTGGTTAGAAGCTCATAGGGTAAATCTTGACTGCTATAATAAGACTTTCGAATGCATGAATGAAGAAGGGAACCTAGTAGTTGTGAAAGGTATTCCAAAGGTCATTTCAGTACGACAGGTTTCAGCAATGCAATTAAAGAATTTTTGTAGGAAGGGTTGCCAGTTGTATGCAGCTCACATTTTGGAGACATTAGGAGATGAAACTCCTAGGTTGGAGGACTATCAGGTGTTACAGGAATTTAGGGATGTGTTTCCTTATGAGATTCCATGGATTCCTCCAAAGCGGGACATTGATTTCACAATTGAACTTGTGCCAGGAGCAGCACCAGTGTCCAAGGCACCCTACAGGATGAGTACACTGAAGATTCTAGAGTTGAAGATGCAACTGTAAGAGTTGTTGGAAAAGAAGTATATCCAACCAAGTGTGTCTCCTTGGGGAGCACCGGTTCTATTTGTAAAAAAGAAAGATGGTACACTCATGTTGTGTATTGATTGTAGACAATTGAACAAGGTTACTGTGAAGAATAAATATCCTTTTCCTAGGAATGATGACCTCTTTGATCAAATGAGAGGAGCAAAGGTATTTTCCAAGATTGACTTGAGGTATGGTTACCATCAGGTGAGAATCAAGGATGAAGACATTCATAAGACAGCCTTCAGGACAAGGTATGGACATTGTGAGTTTGTAGTGGTACCATTTGGTCTCACAAATGCACCAGTTACATTTATGTGCCTTATGAATAGTGTCTTCAGCAGATATTTGGACAAGTTTGTTCTTGTTTTCTTTGATCACATTCTTGTTTATTCTAAGAATGAGAAAGAGCATGAAGAGCATTTGAGTTTGACATTGCAATTGCTTAGGGAGCACTAGTTGTATGAAAAACTAAGCAAGTGTGACTTCTATAGAGATAGAATTCAGTATTTGGGTCACATTATCTCAGAAGAGGGTATATCTGTGGACCCTAAAAAGTATGAAGCCATTATGAATTGGCCTACTCCAAGAAATGTGACAGATGTAAGATCTTTTATGGGACTTGTAGGATACTACAGGAGATTCATTGAGGGGTTCTCCAGAGTTACACATGCCATCACTTCTTCGCAAAAGAAGGGAATGAAGTTTGAATGGACATCGAGGTGTGAAGAAAGTTTCCAGTGGTTGAGGAATCTTCTCACTAGTGCACCCGTATTGAAGGTTGCAGATCCAGAGAAAGACTTTGTGGTGTGTACCGATGCATGCAGACAAGGGCTTGGAGGAGTCCTCATGCAGGACAACCAAATGATATGTTATGAGTCAAGGAAGCTGAAGGAGCATGAGAAGAACTATGCCACTCATGATCTAGAGCTTGCAGCCATAGTACATGCCCTCAAGATGTGGAGGCATTACTTGATGGGTATAATATTTGAGCTCAGAACAGACCATTGTGGTCTGAAGTATTTGTTTGATCAGCCTACTCTGAATGCTAAACAAGCGAGATGGCTAGAATTTTTATGTGAATTTGATTTCGAAATCAAGCACATAAAAGGGAAAGAAAACAAGGTAGCTAATGCACTCAGCAGGAAGGTGCAGGAAATGCATGTGGCATATTTTAGTAGTTGCTAATTGGATTTGAGGAAGCAGACTGTTAGTCATGCTGCTGGAGATGAATTGTATGAGCAGGTAAAAGACAAATTGCAGCGGCAAAGTCTTGAGAAGAGGTATGAGGGATATAAATTGGAAGAAGATGGACTTCTCACTTATAAAGGTAGAATTTATATCCAGATGTAGCAGATTTGAGGAGAGTTGTTATGGATGAAATCCATCAAGCTCCATATTCTGGTCACCCAGGATATCAAAAGACAATTTCCATAGCTAGGAAGCAGTACTTTTGGCCAGGAATGAAAAGGGATATGGCTGAGTACATTTCGAGGTGTATGAAATGTCAGCAGGTAAAGGTTGAGCATTAACACCCTACAAGTTTGTTGTAGCCTTTACCAGTTCTGGAATGAAAATGGGAAGTTATTTCCATGGATTTTATTACAGGATTGCTGATGACTTGGAGACAACATGATTCCATCATGGTTGTGGTGGACAAGTTGACAAAGGAAGCGCATTTTATACCGGTCAAGTCTATGCATAAAACATATGACATTGCAAAGATATTCATGAAGGATATTTTCAAATTGCATGGGTTTCCTAAGGCAATAGTCTCTGACAGAGATGTCAAGTTCACTTCCAACTTTTGGAAGGGGTTGTTTGCAGATTTGGGTACAAAGCTAAACTTCAACACTGCATACCATCCTCAGACAGATGAGCAAACAGAGAGATTTAATCAAGTGCTTGAAGATATGATTCGCATGTACGTGATGGACAAACCAACCAAGTGGGAAGATTACTTGCACTTGGTAGAGTTTGCTTATAATAATGGACAGCAGGCATCCTTGGGGGTGAGTCCGTATGAAGCTTTGTATGGAACAAGGTGTAGGACACCTATGACTTGGGATAACCTAGTGAATAGGGTTGTGCTTGGGCCAGAATTGCTTAGGGAAATGGAGCAAGAGATTGTAAAGATCAGGCAGAATCTGAAAGCAGCACAGGACAGACAGAAAAGCTATGCAGATAAGCATAGGGTGAATAGGGATTTTAGTGTTGGGGATCATTTTTTCCTCAGAGTGAGGGCAAGGAAGAGTTCCTTGAAGCTTGGAAGTTGTGCAAAGTTGTCACCAAGATATTGCGGGCCATTTGAAGTGCTTGAAATAATAGGGCCAATTGCATATAGACTTGCATTTCCTGCTAGCACTAGAGCTCATAATGTTTTTCATGTTTCTTTGCTTAAAAGATATGTACATGATCCTAACCATGTGATAAATTGGGATGTGATTCAGGTGGAACCCAAGGGAGAGTTTCGAATCGAGCCAATGTGCATCCTCGACAGGAAGATCACAATGCTCTGGAACTAGGCCATAGGGCAGGTAAAGGTGCAATGGGAGCACTACGGACCTGAAGAGGCTACATGGGAGTTGAAGGATGCCATGCAATTGGCACATCCATTTTTGTTCAATTCTGCAGAACACTGAGGTGATACCAGTGTAGCATTTTGTTCAAGTTTTGTAAATCACTAAGGACAGTGCTATTGAAGGGGGAGGGATATGTAACACACCGGTTTTGACCCCATTGCATTAGATGTATATGATGTATATATTGTAAATAATCATGGTGCAGAGCTAAAGGCCAAGGCCCCACCATCGATTGGTTATGCTATGTTTCGGGTTGAAATTGTCATCGATGGTATATCGGGGCATGCAACATACATATCAAGTTTTGTCATCATGTAAGTATACATATTTAATTAAATGAACCCAATCAGCTATGCTCACTGCAACCATAATGAAAAGGGCATGATTTTCCCAAGGATAAGGGGGGGGGGGGGAATTGTTAAACCATGAACCAATGGGGAAAAATCCATGTGTCGCCTTCCCTTGTCTTACCCAACTACCACCATTAAAAAATGTTGCGTCTAGTTGGGGAAGTTATGGATGGGAGTGGAGTGTGGCAGGACTGTCAGTCCTTGCCCACATGCACACTACACCAACGGGTCAACCTCATGATGGCAAGCAAAAATGACCAGCACCATCACTCCAGCGGACTCTCAACTCTCTCCACTACTACGCCATTCCTTCCCTAGTCTATTCATTTTCACGCAGGGATGGTAGTCTGATGATTTTCCACGCACAAGCTTCTTTTCGGGGGTGGTCTCATGCAGCCAGGAGGAGGGAACCATTTCGGATGTCACTCACATTTCCATAGAGTGGTATCTAGCATGTTTTCCATCCGAATTCCAGAGATCTGATGTAAATTTCCCTCACGCACAGGTTCAGAGTTTGTATTTTTCTTCCCCAGTGTGGTCTGTGTAAGTTTTCCCTGGTGGCTTCGTTGTCCAGGGTGGACTGTTATTTTCCCCACATTATGAACTATGTTTGTTGATACGTTTTGGGACTTCTATAGGTTGTTTTGGAGTCGTTTTGGCCACGATAGGGCCAAGAACAACTCTGGAGTTGTTTTCCTTAACCAAGCTGTGAATTGCTTGTGTGACTGCGTGTATGCAGTGGTTGGTCTTCAGACTGTGTTGGGATTAGGGATGGGGGCTTGGTTTGCTTGATAAACCTGGTGTGTTTGGAAACCACACAGATAGAGCTAGAGGGTTGGCTTTCTTCTTCACAACCCCTAAATAGCACTAGAAGGGAAGTCAGGGCCTGAGGGACTGTGTAGCAGAGAAGGGACTGATTCCTTGTGTTGGGTGTGTGTGGGTGTCTTTGAAGTTAGGCTAGTTCTGGTGTAGGTGTCCCTAGCTGTAATGAGCTCACCAACTTAGAATTTAGCCTTTCCCAGCTCCTGGATGGCACGATAAACCCAACTGTGTTGGATGGGTTGTGTTTTGGTGTACCCTTGGCTATGTGCAAGCCTGCTTATTCCTTATTCCTTTGGGAATCATGCCCAGCTCGGGGGTGGTAGCGTTGCTGAGATATTAAGGAGCACGCTGGCCTATGGTTGGGTGGAATGTTGCATCGATGTAGCTGGTTGCGAAATGAGTTCTTTATGAGATAAGTAGTCTTGTCTATTTTACTTCTGCAATCACATTACTATTAACGAATATGATGAACATGTTGAATTCTTGTATGAATGTATGTTGATTCCGTTGTGTATGATAAATAATTATGTATCTATGTATGTTCTACTTCAATGCATTTTGTTTCATCATTTTATGAATTCACATGTTCATGGGGCTGGTTGCCCAGATGGTTAAGGCCATGGTAGCATCCTCTTTGCCGGTCGGAGGGTTGGGGACGCCACAAGTATAACAACCCTAGTGCCCCACAACTATGGGGAATTCAACCCTTGATCAATAAGGAGGGTTATCCTCTATGACTTTACATGACTTTTTTACATTATTGATTCTCCAGATAGGAACATCGAGGTATGACATGTCTCAATTAAATTACTGATACTTAACGATAGGAACATCAGGGTACAATACATAAGATATACAATTGAATACATTTCGAAGTTACAAATACATCAACACATGGTAGAAATTTACAGCCAGAAAAGAATGGAGGACCTCACCAAGAATCTACATATGGAAACTAAACATGTGGCCTCATAAGTCACATAATTATATAAGGAAATTAACTACATTACACTCAACATGGACAACCAACAACAAGTGATCAATTATATCTCTCAATATGTGTGTTGGAACCTACAGTCTTTATGATTCATGACACCTATAGATATTCTAGAGACAACAAGTTGATAGACGACAAGAGACTAGTGAAGTAGTCAAATTGAGTTGGTAGAGTGACTGGACATTTGGTTGAGCAGACAAATTAATGGTTGACATGACCATGATTAATGCGACTAAAATAGTTGACTAAAATATGGGACATTGTAGGTTCTATGGAAACAACTTGGACCAAAGAACCCTACTTGTGGACTAGATTTTCCTTACTTTCATGTAGTTTGTTATATTTGGAAACTATAAATAAGTGACCCTATGGGTTTGCTAACATATCTATTTGATATGTTCTATAATGATCATTATGCATTGTGATGTTCTTATCATGATGCAGTGTGCGTAAGTTCTTCAACGATGTCTATAGACACCACTTTTCATATTGGAATATTGTTTCATGTTTTCTTATTATATGTACTATAGTTTAGGATGAGAGGGTTCCCAACCATGGTATCAGAGTGTCGGTTTTGATGTAGTCCTGTTGTCTAGAAATTGTGATGAATTGAATATAGGGTTGATCAACTATGGTTGGAATATTTGTTGGCCTTTACCTCTACCTAAACCTTCATTAGATCTATTAAGATAAGAAGGATGGATTCCAAGATAGAACCTATTGTTCTCAATTGATATAATTATGCTATCTAGGTGACATATATGTAAACCTTGTTGAAGAGCAAAGGAATATGGAAGTTCAAAAAGACTGGTATTATTGATCCGATGGATGTCGATGCTAATTTTTGTATCGACGTGAAGAAGGATGAAGCTATGGGTGTTATCATGACTTGAATTTAGGGGGATATTCACTTTCATACAAGTGGGATAGACTATCCTCATGTCGTCTAGACCAAGCTACAGACTCTTTTCAATAAGATAAATGAAGGTTAAGTAATGTAGATAGAGAAAGAGGCTATTTCTCTAGAACCTCTTTCATTTGATTGGATCAAGGAGATACAACTTAAATTGGGTGAATGTGGCAAGTATTTTTCAAATAAGGATGGACAACTCATTGATTTGGTTCTGATGAATTTGAAGACACCAAATGTCATATTTTGTTCCTCCTTTCAAGATAATTGGATGTCACACAAGTAAGATAATAAGGATTTTACCTTTGATACTTTCTATGATTTGTATGATCAAGGACCAACAAAAGTTGATTAAAGTAAGGAATCTTGGTGGAAAAAACTAGGTTCACTTGTCGAAAACAATGTCAAGCAAAATATTAAAGAATGTGGTCGATATGACCATCAATCTGAATGTATTGAAAAACCTACAAAATAGAATACCTAAGATTTGTAGTTGACCAAGAAGGGTTGGGAGAAGAATACCTATTGGTATTAATAAAAAATGGGACATGTTGAGAAGAACTATTGGAATAAGATGAAGGAATTAGAAGGAAAGATAAAGAACTAGGAGGATAGTGTCTCAACTAGACAATCGAGCAATCAACCTTCTGGAAATTATACCTTCTTTGTTAACACTTCCTAGGAATTGCATGCTTGTATTAAACAAATTGAATGAATAGTGGACTCCAGATGTACTCATCATATGGATAAGAATTCTTCATTATGTGGTGCTCTTGAAGAGAATATTTATGTTTTTGATGATTATGCTCTCACTTTCATTGGAAATGTATATTTCAAATGTCAACACGATCATATTTATGATTTCTATCACGTACTGATGAGGAGTGCAAATCTATTGTTGAGTTCTCAATTGACGAATACCAAGAAAGTTGTTGAGTTTTGGTTGGATCAATTTATCATAAAGAATTTGAGGCTTGGCAGGGAAACTAATGCTTCAGGGATTTTGGATCCTAAATACAAAATTTATAAGTTTTGTGATCCTCCCTTGATTTTTTTCTAAACGATTGGCCTGACTACACTCGCCATTCAAATGGACGACATTATTCGAATTTGGCATGAACAAGTTGGTCATATAAACTTTTGAAGTATGAATATGATGATAACTCAAAATATGGTTACTAGTGTCCCAAAGACTATTCCACCTAATATATTTTGTAAAGGATGTATGCTTGGGAAGAATTATTAGGCACCCTTTGACTCGAGGAAAGCATGGCATGCCCAATTTTGACCGAAGCTTGTTCACGTTGATTTATATTGCATGAACAAACCATCATTAGTAGGTGTGAAGTATATTTTGACATTTATTAATGATTTCTCTCAATTTACTTGGTTTTATTCCTTAAAGAAAAAGAGTCAAGTCTTTGAAACATTCCAGGAATTTAGAAAACTAGCTCAGAAATATTTTGGCTAACCCATTGACCATTTCTTTATCAATCTTGGCTTCAAACATTGTGAATCTGATCACAACATTTATGTATTCCATGTTCATGGTGATACTTTAATTGTGGCATTGTATGTTGATGATTTAGTCATAGCTAGAAATAATGTCAATCTTATTTTTAATTTGGAAAAACAACTTGTGGATACCTTTGAAATGGATGACCTTGGTCTTTTTCATTTCTTTATTGGAATTCAAGTTTTACAAATGGATGGTTGTATCTTCCATTCTCAACCAAAATATGCCTTGGATATCTTGAATGATTTATTTTGGATGACTGCAATTCATGTGCTACTCCTTATTAGTTAGGAGTGAAGTTGTCAAAATATAGTGACTCTCGACGAGTTGAGGCCACTCTATATCAACAGTTGGTTGGAATCCTAATTTATTTAACGCACAGTTGACTATATATCTCCTTTTATATTATTGTGATTTCCCAGTTCATGCAGGATCCTTGATAAATCCACTGGAAGGCTGCAAATAGAATTTTTTTCTATATAAAGGGTACGTATCAATATGGTATTAAGTATTGTCACAGTATAGAACCACTCATCGACTACTTGATTTCGAATGGGGTGGTGACATTGATGAATATAAGTATACTTCTGGCTATGTGTTTCAACTAAGTTCTGGACCCTTGGTTTGGTCGTGCAAAAAACAAAAGGTAGCCTAAATTTTTGACTATAGAATTCGAGTATCCTGGTGCTATCAATGAAGGAACAAATGTGGTTTGGTTATGTCATATTCATGATGAGCTTGTATTTCTTGTTCATGCCTATACTATTATTTACTATGATAATATGGGTGTTATTTAGTTTGTTGATAATCCTTTTGTTCATACCAATATGAATCATGTTGAACTTCATGTTCACTATTTGAGATAGTTGGTACATGAAAATATTGTCTCACTTATCCATTACGGGACAAATGATCAGGTCATTGATATCTTTACAAATCCTTTACCAAAAGCTAAGTTTGTGAAACTTTGGGATAATCTTGGGCTTTAGAAAGATGAAATAATTGGGGGGGAGAGTGTTCATAGCAAGTAATTTCACCTCTTTAATCTCCATATCATTGTGATAATGGGTGGGTGATGGAACCTACAGTCTTGATGGTTCATGACAACTCTGGATATTCTAGAGATAATCAGTTGATAGACGATAGGATACTAGTGGAGTAGTTGACTAGAGTCGGAAGAGTGACTGAACAATCGATTGAACATACTACTGAATGGTCGGTACAACCATGGTCGATGCGAGTACAAGAACTGACTAAAATTTATGACGTTCCAAATTGTGTGGAAATGACTTGGACCAAAGACCCCTACTTGTGGACCATATCTTCCTCTCTTTTAGGAAGTTGGTTAGATCTCAAAACTATCGACCCTATGTGTTAACACCAAAAATTTTCCATCTTACATATGACCTAGCCTCATCAAACCTATATTTCATTGAATTTTTATTTCTTTCACATAGACCTTCATTTATCCGAAATACCTAATTCAACCATAAAATTTAATTTTAAATATTAATTGGTTCATTAAATCACATAATTATGAGTCATATTTCCTAAAATGACATTTTGTATATTTATTTTTTCACAAAAGATGAAACTTGTCACTTACCCAAAACCATGGATAACAATTCTAAAAATAAGGAAGAGGAAAAAGAAACTTCAGAAGATTAAAAAAAAAAGCAAAAAATGGAAAAAAACTCCAAATGATGGAAAAAATAAAAAAATGGAAAAAAAGCCAATAACAGTTTTGGCAACTCCATCGAGTTCGGTCCATATAGATTTATGGTTCCTTTTGCTTTATTGTTTTTCCATTTGCTACTATTTGAGTCTTTACAGTGATGAAATGGCATGAATCCACCCTTTGTTGATCAAATTGATCCTTTTTTCCTTGAAAAAAACCTCTGCAAAATTTTCATTTGCCCATAAAAGTGCTTAAAATTGTTGTTTTTTGAACAAAGATATCTTTGCCTCTCAGATTTGCGTGTTTTTTTCCAAACCGTATAATGTTTTGAGATGAATTCAACTATGTAATTTGTTTCTGTTAATTTTGCTTCAAAAGTTACATAAATATATCTGATTTATTCCCTCTAGAAAGTAAAATAAAAAAGTTTTGAATAATGATATCTTTGTCTCCCAGACTCAAATTTGCGTGTTTTTTTTTCAAACCATATATTTTATGAGAGGAAATAAAAAAATGTTTTTTTTTCTTCTATTAATTATGCATAAAAATTTATAGAAATAAATCTTATTTCCTCCAAAAAAGAAAAAGAAAAAAAGTGTTAGCAACAATTTTTTTTAATTTTTCTTAATAATCTTTCCATGGTTTTAAAATTGAATGTTTAGTCGTATCATTTTTATGTTGAAGTGATATTTTCAAGAAAAATCTAAACTTAGTATTGGAAATTTTTCATTTCTGTTTAGTATTTATTTTCTTAGTTATATGATGTATACACCACTGGTGCACATAAATCAATCCCTAAGTTAAAATATCATTGGTTCATAACACCAACCAAGCCTTAAAATAAACCATAACTTAACACACATTAACCTCATTTGAGGACCAAAAACAAATATTGTATTTAATCTATGACACTCAAGATAGGCATCCAAATAATTCTCCTTTGTCACTTACATTTGAAACATAGTTTCTTACTTTTAGGGTACCAAAATCCCTTGGTATTTGTTGACAAAATTACATCCAATTTATTGGGTAGGCCTCTACCTTAGGAGGGTTGAAGTCACAAGACTAGTTTCGTAGGTATGGGTGGAATGTCACACTCCACTCTATACTAAAGGATGCCTACTCATAGTCCTAATTGCATTTCCATTATACCTTATCAGGGGTGCAACGGTAAAAGGATGAAGTTGCATATTCACTTACTCAAACGTGTCATGAACGGGGTATCCTAGTTACCATTATTCTAGGGTTCTTTTACATGAGATCCTTCTTGGTAGAGGGAAATCCCTTATCCATTATTGGTTTTCTAGTCTATATTTTCTGACTTAGATTTCATCACCCTACAGAGGATACACTTTGCTAGGGCTTCCAACTCTTTAGTTAGGTGTTTTCATTATCCCATACCTCAAAGGTTAGTTATTGTTGTTTTCTCTAGGTAGTGACTTCTTGTTGGCATGCTGGCCATTTTTTTCCACTCGCCTACTATGACACGAGATTAAAATAGAGTTTTATAGTGTGTTTTTGGTATGATTATCGCTTTTGTTGAGAGCTCTCCTTCTGCACACACGGTTTTAGTTGTATTTTTTATCCTTTTCATATCCCTCTTTCACACTTACATCACACTTCCATAATTACTCCTCCAAGATACTCTCATAGGCTTTGGGGAAATTCACCAAAGTTCGGTTCGTTAGACTGATTTCACCACACAACTAGTCAACATCGTTCTATCTCTTTAGAACCCTCTTCTGAGATAATTGCATTTGATATTGATCATTATTACTCATATCACTCTCCCACTTGTAGTCTTATGGATGCTAACATTCCTTTGCTTGGAGGCGGAAGCTCTCCCATTGGGAACCAACCTATTGGGAAACCTCTCGTTGGTAACTCGCCTATTGAGAACCCTCTCACTGGAAATATTTATACTGGGAACCCACCTCTTGGGAACCCTCCTATAGGAAACCCAACTTTTGGAAGCCTACTTTCTAGAATTCCCCACCAGCAGCCCACCCACTAGGGATGTTGTAATGGGAAATCCATACACTAGTTACTTTTTTATGGTAAGCCCTTATTTTAGCACAACATCATTTGACCCCAAAATACGGCAAGAAAATATGATGGCATACAATGAAAAATACTGTGTCATCGGATTTCACTTTCAAATTATAAAGTTTGATTAAATTGTTTTAAATTGATAGAATTATATGTCGTATTTTCTATGTTCTTAATGTCATATTTTCGACATCCCTAATGTTGAAATTTCGGCAACCCTATTGTTTGATTTTTGACGTACCATTGTCAGATTTTCAACGTCTCATTGTCAGATTTTCGACATCCTATTGTCGTATTTTCATCCTATATCACATGTTTTTACAATGGTCACTAGGTTATTTGGATATCCTACAAAAATTACATTATAAGAAGTCTGATATCTGATATAATTTGTCATCGATGGTATGGCAAGGTTGTTGGATTGTAACACCCTGGTTTTTACCCCAAGGGGGAGGGGAATGTGTGCCTCGGTTTTGACCCCATGGTATTGAATTGTCATTATGTATATACTATGAGAATCATGGCAAGGAGCTCAAGGTCAAGGCCTTGCCATTGATTTGTTGTTTGTGTATAGGTGATCAAGGTTGATGCCTGTGGTTTATTGTGTTGGTCAAGCATGGAGCATATTTTGATATATCATGTAAATACACAATTTGATATAATACCACAGCTAGCTATGCACTACAACATGAAAAAATATGGGGGCATGATTTTACAGAGGAACAGAGAGGGATTAAACCAACAAATGTTAGGTGAGTGATTGTAGGTTCAATCCTCACAAAACCCAGTTTAATCAGCATAAAAAGTTAAAAACCTTTGTTGATTTGTCGTCTAACTCACCCAAGTGTACGCGCGATGGAATAAATACTTTAGGATAGAAATTTTGCTGCCACTAGGTGATGTTAAACAAATTTCTAGTTGAATCAGTGAAATCCTTATGTACCGTTGGATCTGTGTCCCTGCTAGATCAATAGTGGAATCCAAACTTGATGAAGCGGATTACATTGGAATTTCACGCACATCAAAAGTTTGTTAAGTCGTTTGTTGAATCAGTGAAATCACTATGCACTGTCAATCTATTTAATTATTGATCCCAACCATTGATATGATCAAAAGTTACTCATCCTTTAACCCATCTACCTCAGTTTGTCCCTGTGCTCGCTCATTCAATCTTCTATAGGAAATTGGTTGAGGAAGTTAATTCCTTGGGAGGAGAAAGGCATGGTAGTCGATTTCATGAATAAACAATCCTGGATTCTGCAGATGTTGTACTCTTCCTTCTAAAGCAAGAAAAACATATATTGCATTCACAATCGGGAACCCCAGTCTTCATGTGAATGCTTTGGTCATTCGAACCAGGGGGACCATACCATTCTACCACTCTCACATTTGATCTGATCGATGGTGCATTATTGTTCACTCTGATGAGTAAGGGAAGGTTGTTCTGCAGTGTTTCTCTTGTGTTACACTATTATCTTGAACTACATCGTGTTACAGAGTGGTCTGCAAACATGTTTCTCGTTGTTACAGAGTGGAGCCTATGTTGTTGTGTCTCCCTGTGGTTTCTTGTGATGTGCAGCCTGGTTTGGATCTAAACTGTATGCAAGACTTAGGAGTGGAAGAGATGAGGAATGGGCTCAATAAACCTATTGTAGAGAGGAACCTCATGAGAAGATAAGAGTGGATATTCAGTATTCACTACATGAATAGAACTGGAAGGGAAGGAATAACCTGAGGGAATGTGAATCATAGAAGGGGATTCCTCCTTGTGTTGGGGTGCAGGTAATGTGCATGCCATACCATATAGATCTTGTGGAGGTGTCCCTAGCTCTTGAATGAGCCACTAGCTTAGTCATTCTACTTTTCCACTACCTTAGTATCCTTTGCAACCCAACTGGTAGTTGGCTTGGCTATGCCTTGTTGTGCATTTTGGCCATGTGTATAATCCTTGGGTGGAAAAACTCTAAGACCCAACTATGAATGTTGGCTTGGTTGATTAGACTGTGAAACCCAGAAGTGAGATGGCTTGGATAAGCGCCTGATAAACCCATCTGTTGGTTTGGATGGTCCTTAATGTAAATGTTTCCTTAACTGTCTTCAGTCTGATAAACCTAGCAATGTTGGGCTTAATTGTTGGCATCCTGATAAACCAAACTTGGTGTTGGGTTGGATGGACAATCTGATAAACCCAACTAAAGTTTGTCTTGACTGTGTGCATTATAATCTGGTTGTTCGTGAGTCTGTTTTTCCCTAGTTCCTTTTGGAAATCATGCCCAAATCGAGGGTGGAGGTGATGTTGAGAGACTAATGAACACATTGGCCTATGGTTGGGTGGAACATTGCAACAACATAGCTTGTTGTGGGACAGCTACACCATTCAAGATAAGTATTATATTTTGTGTTATTTTTGCAATGTATTTAGTTGTGAAGGAAATTACTATGTTGAAATCTTATGAATGAATGACTGAATGAATGAATATGATAAATGCTTGTGATGTTTCAGTATATTTTACTATTTATGAATGTTCCTACATTTGCATTTTTTTATGTCTTGTATGATTTAATGCATTTTTCCTAAGCTCATGGAGGATAGAAAGTTGTTACAAAGTCAAAATGCATCTGACTTAGCTTTTACACCCCTTGGAATCTGCCTGGGGAAGGCGAAAGGAAGAAACCAAAAAAGAGCAGTTGAAACAAGGTAGAAAGTGGGGTTTCTACACTCCGGGATACGCCTATGAGAGGCGGAGGGTGGAAGTGGAAAAGTGCAGAAAAGTTCTAAGACAAAAGTTAAGTTCTAATTCTTGAGTTCTGCACTAGAGGGCAGAAAGGAGGAATGCGGAAGGCGGAACTGAGGATAAAGGTTTTCGTCGTTTGATATTTTTCTGATTCTTGAGTTTCGCACTAGCATTAGAGGAAATTTCAACTCAAAATGGGCCTCCTAAGGAAAATTAATAAAATAATAGTTAAAATAATAAAATAATATTTATTAATTTTGGAGGAAGNTATCTCCTTGTGTTCTTACTCAAATGTCGATCGCGAGAGCTCATTGGATGTGGAATTAAATTCCACATCAAACGAGTACCCACTTGGTATACTTTTGATGGGCCCCGCTACCCCAAAAACAAGAAATACCTAAAAAAATGTGATGATGACATCAAAACAAGAAATACTTGAAAAAATGTGATGATGATGTCATCATCACGTTTTTTCAGGTATTTCTTGTTTTTGGGGTAGCGAGGCCCATCAAAAGTATTCCGAGTGGGTACTCGTTGGATGTATAATTTAATTTCGCATCCAATGATCTCTCCCGATCAAAATTTGAGTAAAAACACAGGGAAATATGTTGAAAATACGAACAAAAAAGTAGTTTTTTTTATGATACCTATCCCCAAATGTATATTAAAAAATTGTTTAACAATTACTCCCTTTTTGAATTTTAAATCATTTTGATTGGTTAATACATGATGACATTGAATTTGTATTATTTTTGGAAGGCCCATTTTAAATTGAAATTTCCTCTAATGAGGGCAGAAAGGAGAAATGCGGAAAGCGGAACCATGGATAGAGGATTTCATCGAAGGTTGATCTTTTGACTTCCAAGTTCCAAAGGTGGAAGGCAGAAGGGAAAAAGGAAAAAAATTGGCCAAAGGTCTCCATCGAGCGTTGATGCTCCAATTTCCAAGTTGCGGTGGTAGGAAGAAAGGAGGAAGGTGGAAAAGTGGTCAAAATATTCTATCGAATGTTAGTTCTCTGATTTCTGATTTTCGAGAGGAAGGTGGAAAGGAAGAAAGGAGAAAGAGAAGAAGGTTAATGTTTCCATCATGTTTTGTTTTCCAACTTCCAAGTTCCACAGTGGAGGAAAGCGGAAGGTGAAAAGGATAGGTGTAGTGCGGAAAAGGTGTTTATGGTCACAAAAAAGATCTGTAAAGGGAGGAATGATTGTTACAGTGGTTCTAAGCCTGAGATTGAATGTTGAAGAGGGTGTTAATGTCAATGCCCTATTTTTCAAAAGGAGAACAAGGTTTCATGAATATTTTTTTTTAATTTATCTGCATTATGGGGTATGGGGACGTTACAAACTGGTATCATAGCTTTTGGTTGAAGCACTGGGGCCTAAATGGGCCAAGTTGAACAATTAACAGAGTTGTTGGTTACATCATTGGGACTAGATGGGCCAATTTAATAGTTGGTAAGTGTTTTTGAATTCTGACATTGTCTAACAATGTGTTTGCTTAACATGTTTTATAGATTCATAGTGAAGATTGGAAGACACAATTTTTGCCTCAGCCATGAGGAGCTACAACATGAATGATGCGCAGAATCCCTATTCACATGAGGAATATGCCATGGGGGAAAATGTCTAAGTTGGAAATGTTGATACAGAATCCAATGAAAGGATATTTCAAGATACTCCCCTAGATATTACAGCCACCATGATAAGCCCGATTAAAGCTCAGGAAGAGCATAATCACCTGAATTGGCAATGTTGCATAGTTTGAAAACAATCCAAAGGAAGATGAGCTATGGGCACCATGCAGTACATCTAGAAGGAAGAAAAATCAGTACCAGAAGAAAGAAAAATTAGTACCATAAGAAGAAGGTATTATAGTGGGTCATCAGACTCTGAAGGATCCACTGTGGGTTTTATCTCTTCATCTCACAAAGAGAAGAGGAAGAGGCATTACATGAACAGTTCACATGATGAGTTAATACATCCTACCTTTAATGGTGAGTTAAAGACTTGAAAAGAAGATGAAGCTTGGCTTCTTGGGATGAAAATATTTCCAAGTCCAAAAATACTCAAGAAATATGAAGGCAAGAGTAGCCATCTTCAATCTGAATGACACGGCATCTATATGGTGGGAGCACCTCAGGAAAGTGAGGAAGATTACTGACAGAAATATTGTGTGGAATAATTTCAAGAAGTATTTCAAGCAGAAGTACCTCTCTGACAGGTACTATGATTATAATATTAAAGAATTCCTTGAGCTGAGATTGGGACAACCAACCATGGAAGAATATGGAAACAAGTTCTTGGAGCTGTTGAGGTATGTCAGGTATATCAAGGATAATAAAGTGAAAATCCAATGTTTTCTGAGTGGGTTACCTCAAGAATAAAAAGAAATAACTAAGTTTGATGAACCTAGAACTCTAGAAGAGGCTATTAGGAAGGGTAAGTATTGCTATGATTAGAACAAAGGAAAACCTGATTACTATAAGGCATGGAAGGGCAAGAAGAATGAAAAGTTTGATCAGAAGAAGAAAGGTTTCAAACCTTCTAACTTTATAAATAATTAGAAGCATCCAACACAAGTTGTGAGTAAGAGAGACAGAGTGATGGGGGGGAATCCAAGAGATCCAAAAGAGATCAGAGAACCTCTTTAATGCTGGAGAAGTGGAGGACCCCATCTGCGCAGGAACTGTCCACTTGAGAATGGGAATGTAAGGCCAGCTTACAACATTAAATAAGTTGAAATGATGGGTCAAGTGGCAAGGAAATTCCCTAGGATTTATGCAGCACTAGAGAACCGCCAGGAAGATCATCAGTCAACTTTGGTTGAAGTTGTAGTTAAGATTGTTGAGAAATCTGTTTCTTTTTTTATTGACCTTGGATCTACTCATAGTTATATTACTCCTAGAGTTGTTGATATTTGTGATTGTCAGAAGGTAAAGCATAGCAAATCATGGTTAGTTCATCTAGCCACTAGGACTAAGAGAAAGGTTAGTGAAGTGGTAGAGAAATTTCCACTAGTTATGGATGGATTTGTTACTTATGCAGATCTGAATGTTCTACCACTTGGTTCCTATCATATCCTCACTGGAATGGATTGGTTGGAAGCACACAGAGTAAACCTTGACTATGAAAACAAGAATTTTGAGTGCATAGATGAAGAATGAAACTTAAGGGTTGTAAGAGGCATTCCAAAGGTCATTTCTGTTAGGAATATTTCATCAATGCAACTGAAGAATTTCTATAGGAAATGTTACAAAGTGTATGCATCCCATGTTTTGGAAGCAACAAATAATGAAAATCCTATGCTAGAGGGCTTTCATGTGTTGCAGGAATTTAGGGATGTTTTTCCTGATGAAATTCCAGGGCTTCCTCCAAAGAGGGAAACTAGTGCTAGGAGCAGCACCAATGTCCAAGACACCCTACATGATGAGCACACCAGAATTTCTAGAGCTGAAGATGCAACTGTGGGATTTGTTGGAAAATAAGTACATCAGGACTAGTGTGTCTCCTTGGGGAGCACCAATGTTGTTTGTGAAAAAGCAAGATGGTACACTCAGGTTGTGTAGTGATTACAGACAGATGAACAAATTCAATGTGAAGAATAAATATCCTTTACCTCAAATTGGTGACCTCTTTGATCAAATGAGAGGCGCAAATGTATTTTCCAAGATTGACTTGAGGTATGGTTACCATCATGTAAGAATCAATTATTAAGACATTCATAAGACAACTGTCAGAACAAGGTATGGATGCTATGAGTTTGTAGTGGCACCATTTGGCCTCACAAATGCACCATCTACATTTATGTGTCTCATGAATAGTGTTTTTAGTAGGTATCTAGACAAGTTTGTATTTGTTTTCCTTTATGACATTCTTATTTATTCCAAGAATGAGGAAGAGCATGAAGAACATCTGAGGCTGACATTGCAATTTCTTGGGGAGCATAAGTTGTATGCAAAGCTAAGAAAATGTGACTTTTAGAAAGATAGGATTCATTATCTGTGTCACATTATCTCAGATGAAGGAATACATGTTGACCCTGAAAACATTGAGGCCATTATGAATTGTCCTACTCCAAGAAATGTGACAGATGTAAGATCTTTTATGGGACTTGCAGGATACTACAGAAGATTCATTGAAGGATTCTTCAAGGTTGTGCATTCCATCACTTATTTTCAAAAGAAGGGAACAAAATTTGAATGGACATTGAGATGTGAAGAAAGCTTCCAACAGTTGAAGAATATTCTCACAAGTACACCAATTTTGAAAATTGCAGACCCAGAAAAAGGTTTTGTGGTGTGTATTGATGCATGCAGTCAAGGAATTGGAGGATTTCTTATGCAAGAAAAACATGTGGTATGCTATGTGTTGTAAAGGAAAGTATCCTACAGCTAGGGTTTAAGAGGCCATCAACATACTGGGGTTGAAAGAGAGATGCATAATGTTCAGCAGGCATATATTATCAAGTTTCAGAGATAAGAAAGGTCCACACCTGATAAACTAAAGGCTGGTCCAAGCTTTCTCTTCAATCCTCTTCTTGCTCCTCTCACTCCAAGATACCTGCAAAACAAATTATACCTTCCTCAAACCATTATCACCACATATAAAACTTAAGTTTGCAATTTGAACGACCAGTTTTCTCAACGGTGTCAACATGACTAGCAGTGGTTGACTGTTTGCTCTCAGCATGACCTGCAGAGGCTAAGAGTTTTCCCCCAATATGAACAACAGAGGTTGGGTGAGTGGGTCCAACCTGACTAAGAGAGGTTGGTTGTTGAAAATCTTTAGAATGTTCAAAAATGGGATGACCATGAATCCAAACTCTTCGCACCTCCGCGATAGAAGGGCATTTATAAGTAAGGTGGTCTCCCTCACAAAGCTTACAAGGAAACTTGGGATTATGTTTTGAACGGTTAGTCTTTTCAACAATGTCAACATGACTTGCAGTGGTTGATGGATTATCTTCAGCATGAACCACATAGGCTGAGAGACTGTCCCCAGCATGACTTGTAGAGGCTGAGAGACTGGATCCAACATGACCTACAGAGGTTGGATGGGCACCACCAAAATGAACAATAGAGGTTGAATGGTTAGGATCAACATGCTTTTCAATAGTTGAGTGTGTGCCCCCAGCATGAACAACAGAGACTGGGTGGATGCATCCAACATGAACAACAGAGGTTGGATGGGGAGGTTCAACTTGAATAATAGAGGTTGAACGAGTGTCCTCAGCATGAACTACGGAGGCTGAGTGACTGGATCCGACATGACCTAGAAAGGTAGGAAGGATCCCACCAGCATGAACCACAGAGGCTGGATGGTGAAGATCAACTTGACTTGCAGAGGTTGAGTGCTTAGATCCAACATGACCTAAAGAGGTTGGATGAGTGCCCCCAGCATGAACCACAGAGGCTAGGTGGTGAAGGACAACTTGACTTGGAGAGGTTGAATGGGTGCCCCCTTGATTATGTGCCTTCTTCCTATTCCTCCTTTTACTCCTTTTAGACTGCCGGTTACTAGTATCAGTACTTTCACCGCATGAGGTAGAAGGAGGAGGAGAATCAACTATAGGTGAAGGGGAAGTAGTGTTTTGATGCCCTTGATATAAGGAGCTTACTTGAGAAGCATCAGGAGCATTTAGGACAATTGGAGTGGAAAACAACCACACCGGTAGCCCTACGGTGAATCCAGGAAGATTCAGGGTGGCCATCAGAGGAACACCAACATTCCCTATGAGAGGAATAGTATAAGGAGTTCCCATCATGGGGATCTCTTGGTTGGTGTTCAAAGGGGTGCTAGCCATAGTTTCAAACTAGGATACAAAGTTTGAGGTTGATAGGCAACCAAAATTACAAAGCACACACCTAAAGGCACACTAAGTACAGACAAACCACACAGCACTCACTAAAAATTCCTAAATCCAAACAGATAAAAAAGTACAAGATACACTTTCCAAAAGAAAGCTGATAGATAGTTACTTGGCATCCATGTAGATGTTCTTAGGCACAAGAAGAGGAATCACCCACCGCCCTCCCACACTTTCTACCGGGGTTACCTTCCAAGTCCATTCAAGGTCAACAAGAAATAGCCTTCTGGTGTACCTGTGTATGAACCCTAGATGTCAAAGAGACTAAATGATACCTTAACTATATTGACAGTCTGGAGGGATAGTCACAAGCCTAATTCATATGCATGGGTAGGGTAGCTAAGCCCGAAACCCTGTCTAAGACAGAATCCCCAGATGCGTAAAAATCTTGGTCTATGCTTTGACAAGGAATCGGAGGGGTATCTCCTCCATGCAAGTCTCCACGCGGCCTCATGCTTGACTCCCATTTGAGAGGAGCTTCCCAGATACAATCAACATAGAAAAGGATTTACCTAGTCATTGGCCAACTACGTCTGAAATTTTAACACTTGTGGAGAGTTGAAACTCCCTAATCCACAAGTCTAGCCTGAGCTAGTTGGTGTATGACCCTATAAAATAAAACTTACTAGCAATTTTTAAATTATATCGTTTATTTTAAGGGTTGTTTTTAGTCAGAGGGTAAATGGCATGAAACTTATGTGGTTTTTTGACTCAAAGTTGAAACAAAATGACTAAGCAAAGAGATATGAAATGCAGAAAGCAAAAAAAATTCTCTTTATTTTTCAAATAGAAACTTGAAAGCCACAAAAGATAAAATCTTTTTATATTTTATTTTTTCAAAAACAATGATATGCTATGCAATCTAGACTAAAAACCTAATCTACATGCATATAAAGCAAACATGTGTTTTTGTCTTTTTCTTTTATAAATGCAAAATAAAAAATAGCCTATCAGCTAATGCAAGCAAGTACTGTAAGCAAAGCAAATAGACAACTACTCTATACCCCAAAAAACAAACCCTAGGTTTCCCTAAAGTTGGATATCAACCTCTCTTGAAAGGAAGGCTTACAAAAGTAAACAAGCCAACAACTTTGGAATGAAGAGACTGAGAAAAAAGGCTGACATAAACAAAGGTCAAGAAGTCCCAAGTATCAATCTAAACCTACAAACAAAGGCTGCTCAGTACCTTGTCCAACAAGGTCAAGCCAAAGAAATAGGTAGGGGGGAAAGCAGCAAAACAAGTATACTTTCGTTTTAATTTATTTTATAAATGTAGAAGAAAAACTACCTACAAAGCAAAGTATGCAGATAACAAGAACAAAGCAAAAGGAACTCTGCTATACAACCACCAAACAAACTCTAGAATGCCCTAAAGTCAGCATAAACCCTACTTGGAAGGAAGGCTTGCATAAAAGACAAGTCAACTATTTTGGCATGGTGAAGTTAACCAACAAAAGAAGAAGGAAACCAACACCAACAAGCTTCTGAAATCAAACAAAGATCACTAACAGAGGTTGATAAAAAAACATAAGCCAAAAATCATACCAAGCAAAGGACGTGGGGGAAAGGGGAAAGAGCAAACCCTAATGCTATAAAAGGGGTTACCACATAGAGAAAGAACAACCAAAAGGAATGAAACTAACTCCCTAGAGTCATGCACCTGCAAAGGACACCAAAAGACCTACCAAACAGTCCACAACAATAGAAAGAACCACAAAAATTGAGGAAAAACATTGTTTTAGGGGCATACGCAGGTTTCCTAGTGACAGGTCGCGTATCATACGCGGGTTTCCAATACAGCAAGTCACGTATGTAACCACACGTGGGTTGTATAGCTGACAAGTCACATATCATACACGGGTTGACAGTATACACAGTCATGTATACAAAACCAGACATGCGACTGTTCAGTCATGCAAGTCACGTATGGGTGAAAAAATCCCAAAAAAGGTCAAACAATGCCTTAGGAAGGTAGGGGAGGTGTTCTATTAGACTTATAAAGTGTTCCTAAGTGGAAAGAAGGACCTCAAACAATGCAAAATACTAAAAGAAATAAAGAGAAACCCCAAATAGACAAGGCTCTCCCCAACGGAGTCGCCAGTTCTGTTGTAAAGGAAAGTATCATATGTCTAGGGTTTAAGAGGCCATCAACATACTAGGGTTGAAAGAGAGATGCACAATGTTCAGCAGCATATATTATCAAGTTTCAGAGATAATAAAGGTCCACACCTGATAAACTGAAGGCTGGTCCAAGCTTTCTCTTCAATCCTCTTCTTGCTCCTCTCGCTCCAAGATACCTCCAAAACGAATTATACCTTCCTCAAACCATTATGACCACATATAAAACAATGATAATCAAATAAACATGAACTAATGATCTGAATAACATCATCATATGATCATAAACAGAAATCCAATCACACATTGAACAATGATTTGGGGAAGAAGAAGGACATCACATCTTTATTAATCTTGAAAACAAGTACAAGTATACCTTCTCTTGAAGTTCGGCACCTCACGAAACCTTGATCCAGTTCTGCTACTTCTCTTCTCCAAAGAACTCAGCCTCCAAGCTCTGCAACACAAGGGGATGATCGCCAGGGAAAAGGTGTGGGAAAAGAGATCTCCAAATCCTCCAGCATAACAGTGCAAAAATTTAAGTCCTCTCTCATGGACCTCCCTACCTCTATTTATATGGTTAAGGAAGAGTTAGGGGCGAAGAAAAAGTAGTTACAACTGAAAAAGTCAGTTGCATAACTACCCAAACTCAAGCAATAGCAAAAAGACGATGCTACTATCGGCCCAAAGTCTTCAATCCAAACCGCCCAAAAAATGTACGAATCCTGACCATGCGAATAAAGGGAGTTGAAGTCGAACATGGAGGAAACCGTTTTATTACCGGTCGATGATGAAAACCGTTAACAAATGCGAGGGAAACCACCATTAATGAAAATGGTCCCCAAGGTACCAAGTACATTCTAACAAGTGTGATTACAAGGACTTGAAGTCGAACACTTGAAGAATCCATCGAGTATGAGACATTAAGGTATTCCCACTACCCAATAGTGAGGGAAATTGCCACTGATAACAACAATCCCCAAGGTACTATCATAAAACTCTAAATCTAATTCCCAGAGAAAGAGGTGGCCCAGTCGATAGTAAGAGATCCGTCCGAAGGAAGGCATTAAGGCATCCTTCATCATCCAACACGAGGTAAGTCAAAGACTAAATGGATCTGGAATTGGTACTCAATTTCATGACAAGGAACGCCAAAGACATGATGTAATGAACTGATACCAGGGAATGGCCAACACAAAAGGTCAAGGAAACTGCAGAATGGCCAACAAAGGTTTAATCCTTGAACAGTTAGCATGACACAAAAGTGACTTAGGTAGATTTTGACACAAAAGGACCAATGAAACAAATATGCAATTTTGGAGACATTGACAGATTCCCCATATAATTGGAAAAGAGACCAACTGGAGGAGTAAGAAACTCTGAATCAGGATAAGGTCAAAATAGTAGGACCCAACTGTTGATAGACTCAAAACTGGTGCTTTGTTCAAGGAAACAAGACTTGCTGCCATGATGTAAAAAACATGTGAATGAACTTCCCTTCCCCTCTTTCTTGTAAAGGTTTAACGAGTCCAAGAAAGCAAACTCGGGACCATCTTCATTTTTGGCAAGATCGAAGAAAAGAAAGAAGAATGCTTTATAAAGCACTGATTTGTGGATTTTATGAGCCCGAACTAGTACATGCTCGACGATGTTTTCATAGTTTAGAGAGTCTGAAAACTCCAAAGAAGACTCCGGGGGGGTCCTTTTTTCGTACAATTTAGTCTCCTGAGGCCGAAAAAGTATAAAACATACCAAAGAAGAACTCTCTTAGCTTCTGAAGAAGTAAGGTGCACCTTTTCCGTATTTAGTCAGGAAGGTCCGAAAAAGGTTAAATTACCACCTACCCAACGCTCCTTCAAAAGTAGCATATAGCCTGAGTTTTACGAGTGTGAAGGAAGGAAAGATCACTCGAAAAGATCCATTTGATTACGATAAATGGGGCTTACAACAATAAACTCAATGCTTTGTTCTTTAAGGTTTAACGAGCATGACAAAGACATAAAGTACACTCAGAATATTTTTCATGTTTTTGTCCAGAGCACGAAAAAAGAGAAAACTAAGCTCATACCGGGGGTTCCTTTTCTGTAAGTTTAGTCCCCCAGGTCTGGAAAAGAGATAAACCTATGCCTGAGAATACTCTTCTCAATTCCGAAGAAAAGAGAGTGGTCCGTTCTCGTATTATTCCACATGATCTGAAAAAGAGATAACCTACCACCAATGTGGATGCCCATTCACATATTCTTAACGAGCCTGAATGGACAAGTTTACTCGGTAGTCAAGTCTATTGTGAGGAGTCAGACTTGGGCCTAAAGAAACTCAAAAATATTTTCCGTGAAGTTTTAACGAGTCCGAAAAATTCAACTCGCGGCCTCCTTGCTGTTTTTAACGAGCTCGAAGGAGAGCAGAAAGAATGCTCTAAATGCGAGGAGACGAGTGTCATAGACAGGCAAAACTAGTTCCAAGTGCAAGGAACAACCCTATGCATAATGCAAGGAAAGTGAGAAATATAAGGACACTCGGGGAATGTCTCCTCAGGGTAAAAGGTGTCAATTTGCAAAGGAAAAATGATACAAGGCTTAGCGACGATGAGAACAAAGATGAGGGCTTATACAACGAGCTAAAAGCGTGGAATCCGGCATCAGGCTCATAAGCGCGAGCAGGGCATGTGCAAATGCAATAAGGCAACTTCAGTAAATAGTTGTGAATCCAACTACAAATCATGTCTCCAAGAAACAATAACATCAGGATCATATTCAGAAGAAATGATCCGATGCGGGTCACTTTGGTAGAAACACTTGTGACTTTTCTATATTCTATAAAAGGTAAAGTCAAGGTAGAATCGATCGAAGAAGATTCTATAGCACCAAGGCTCAAGGGTTTATAATCAGTAATATCAACCTCAGAAGGAGATCAAAAATCAACAAGGGAGATAGAGTCTATAGGATCAAACTCAATATCACGGGAGTTGAAAAATTCATAAGAAAAATCAAACTCATTAGGATCACTGACTTGCTGTTCGAAGGAAGAGTCAAAAGACTCAACAAGACCAACATAAGAAGAAAGGTCAGGCTTACTAGGCAAATCAGGGTTAGACTTAGTCACAACTGAACCAATATCCAAAAGAAGATCAGACTGTATCAAAGACTCTAGGAAGACTTCATCCGAAGGAAGGAGATCATCTGAGATAGGACACATGTCTAAACTTTCAAATGGATTGACAGAGTGGAGAGAAGGCTCTACAGTCTGTATAGGATGACTGACCCGGTCAACTGCTGGGACCAAGTCTCAAGAAGGTAAGAATGAAAACAGACGCTGCTTCTTAGTAGCAATTGAACACAAAGGACATGAGGCCACATAGTTCACCTGTGGCGGGGTAGTGTCTATAGAAACACTAGGAATCAATAAAGGAAAGACCTGGTCTCTAGTTGGGTTAGGAGACGGATCAAGAAAATCCAACTGATTTATAGTGACAATTTCTTCTCCATGATTAAAGTACATCACACGAAAGAATGTTGACACCACAGCTTGCATGGAATAGACATAATCACGTCCAAGGAGCATATTGAAGTCCAAGGGGTCTTCTATCACCATGAAGTCAACTAAGACAGTCTTGCCACCCAAAGTAGCAAGTGTTTGAGCAAGAATTCCCAAGGCTATACAAGTTCTCCTATCAAACAATAGTAATTGGCAAGCAGTCGACACAAGGCTGGGAGATCCCATGCCTCGCCAAGCACGAGCAGACAAAATACTAACTAAGGCTCCTTCATCAATAATACAATGAGCAATCATATATGGTTCAACTTTGACCTTTATCTAGAAAGGTGCATCAGAAGGAAGGCGCAGCTCAACTAGGCTATCCCAATCAAAGGAAGAAATCTGGGAGCTTGGTGGGGGTTGATCCAAAGCAAGTTCAATGCCCCCTTGTTCAGTAAGTTCTGAACTGGCAGTGAAGAAAATGTGACTAGTAGACACTTCACTCTCCAAAGGAAGAGTGGGATTGATCGATAATGGAATCGATTCAACTGCTTCGTGAAAGTAAATCTCTGTAGGGAGAGTGGGATTGACCAAAGATGACATTGGTTCAATCACATCAGGATCACTCTCCAAAAGAAGAGTGGGATCGACCAAATCTGAGATTTGTTCAACCACTTGATCAACCAAAGGTTGAGTAGGTTGTTGAGAAACTATAGGTTGTTCGGGAGAAGGAAAATCTTTAGTCTTGGACCACACTCTTCGCACCTCTACAATAGCAGGGCACTAGTGAGTAAGATGATCTCCCTCACGTAGCTTACAAGGGAACTTAAGTTTGCACTTCGAACGACTAGTTTTCTCAACGGTGTCAACATGACTAGCAGTGGTTGACTGTTTGCTCTCAGCATGACCTGCAGAGGCTAACAGTTTGCCCCCAGCATGAACAACAGAGGCTGGGTGACTGGGTCCAACCTGACTAAGAGAGGTTGGTTGTTGAAAAGCTTCAGAATGTTCAAAAATGGGATGACCATGAATCCAAACTCTTCGCACCTCCGGGATAGAAGGGCATTTATAAGTAAGTTGGTCTCCCTCACAAAGCTTACAAGGAAACTTGGGCTTATGTTTTGAACGGTTAGTCTTTTCAACAGTGTCAACATGACTTGCAGTGGTTGACGGATTGTCTTCAGCATGAACCACAGCGGCTGAGAGACTGCCCCCAGCATGACTTGCAGAGGCTGGGAGACTGGATCCAACATGACCTGCAGAGGTTGGATGGGCACCACCAACATGAACAATAGAGGTTGAATGGTTAGGATCAACATGCTTTTTAGTAGTTGAGTGTGTGCCCCCAGCATGAACAACAGAGGCAGGGTGGATGGATCCAACATGAACAAAAGAGGTTGGCTGGGGAGGTTTGACTTGAACAACAGAGATTGAACGGGTGTCCTCAGCATGAACTGCAGAGGCTGAGTGACTGGATCCGACATTACCTAGAAAGGTAGGAAGGATCCCACCAGCATGAACCACAGAGGCTAGAAGGTGAATATCAACTTGACTTGCAGAAGTTGAGTGCTTAGATCCAACATGACCTACAGAGGTTGGATGAGTGCTCCCAGCATGAACCAAAGAGGATGGGTGGTGAAGATCAACTTGACTTGCAGAGGTTGAATGGGCGCCCCCTTGCTTATGTGCCTTCTTCCTATTCCTCCTTCTTTTACTACTTTTAGACTGCCGGTTACTAGTATCAATACTTTCACCGCATGAGGTAGAAGGAGGAGGAGAATCAACTACAGGTGAAGGGGAAGCAGTGTTTTGATGCCATTGATATAAGGAGCTTACTTGAGAAGCATTAGGATCATTCAGGACATTTGGAGTGGAAAACAACCACACCGGTAGCCCTAGGGTGAATCCAGGAAGATTCAAGGTGGCCATCAGAGGAACACCAACATTCCCTGTGAGAGGAATAGTACAAGGAGTTCCCAGCATGTGGATCTCTTGGTTGGTGTTCAAAGGGGTGCTAGCCATAGTTTCAAACTAGGAGACAAAGTCTGAGGTTGATAGGCAACCAAAATTACAAAGCACACACCTAAAGGCACACTAAGTGCAGACAAACCACACAGCACTCACTAAAAATTCCTAAAGCCAAATAGACAAATAGGTATAAGATATGCTTTCCAAAAGAAAGCTGATAGAAAGTTACTTGGCATCCCTATAGATGTTCTTAGGCACAAGAGGAGGAAACACCCACCGCCATCCCACACTTTCTACCTGGGTTACCTTCCAAGTCCATCCAAGGTCAACCAGAAATACCCTTTCGGTGTACCTTTGTATGAACCCTAGATGTCAAAGAGACTAAAGGGTACCTTAACTATATTGACAGTCTGGGGGGACAGTTGCAAGCCTGATCCGTACGCATGGGTAGGGTAGCTGAGCCCGAAACCATGTCTAAGACAGAATCCCCAGACGCATAAAAACCTTGGTCTATGCTTTGACAAGGAATTAGAGGGGTATCTCCTTAGTCCAAGTCTCCACGCAGCCTCGTGCTTGACTCCCATTTGAGAGGAGCTTCCTAGATACAATCAATGTAGAAAAGGATTTACCTAGTGATTGGCCAACTACGTCTGAAATTTTAACACTTGTGGAGAGTTGAAACTCCCTAATCCACAAGTCTAGCCTGAGCTAGTTGGTGTATGACCCTATAAAATAAAACTTACTAGCAATTTTCAAATTATATCATATATTTTAAGGGCTGTTTTTAGTCAAAGGGTAAATGGCATGAAACTTATGTGGTGTTTTGACTCAAAGTTGAAACAAAATGATTAAGCAAAGAGATATGAAATGCAGAAAGCAAAAACTATTCTCTTTATTTTTCAAATAGAAACTTGAAAGCCACAAAAGATCAAATATTTTTATATTTTATTTTTTCGTAAACAATGATATGCTATGCAATCTAGAATAAAAACCTAATCTACATGCATATAAAGCAAATATGTGTTTTTGTCTTTTTCTTTTATAAATGCAAAAGAAAAAACAGCCTATCAGCTAATGCAAGCAAGTACTATAAGCAAAGAAAATAGACAACTACTCTATACCCCAAAAAACAAACCCTAGGTTTCCCTAAAGTTGGATATCAACCTCTCTTGAAAGGAAGGCTTACAAAAGTAAACAAGCCAACAACTTTGGAATGAAGAGACTAAGCAAAAAGACTGACATAAACAAAGGTCAAGAAGTCCCAAGTATCAATCTAAACCTACAAACAAAGGCTACTCAGTACCTTGTCCAACAAGGTCAAGCCAAAGAAAGAGGTAGGGGGGGAAGCAGCAAAACAAGTATACTTTATTTTTAATTTTCTTCTATAAATGCAAAAGAAAAACTACCTACAAAGCAAAGTATGCAAATAACAAGAACAAATCAAAAGGAACTCTTCTATACAACCACCAAACAAACTCTAGAATGCCCTAAAGTCAGCATAAACCCTACTTGGAAGGAAAGCTTGCATAAAAGACAAGTCAACTATTTTGGCATGGTGAAGTTAACCAACAAAAGAAGAAGGAAACCAACACCAACAAGCTTCTGAAATCAAACAAAGATCACTAACATAGGCTGACCAAAAACATAAGCCAAAAATCATACCAAGCAAAGGAGGTGGGGGAAAGAGAAAAGAGCAAACCCTAATGCTATAAAAGGGGTTACCACATAGATAAAGAACAACCAAAAGGAATGACAGTAACTTCCTGGAGTCATGCACCTGTAGAGGACACCAAAAGACCTACCAAATATTCCACAACAATAGAAAGAACCACAAAAAATGAGGAAAAACATTGTTTTAGGGGCATACGCGGGTTGCACTACTGACAGGCCACGTATCATACGCAGGTTGCCAATACAGCAAGTCGCGTATGTAAGCACACGTGGGTTGTATAGCTGACAAGTCGCGTATCATATGCGGGTTGACAGTATACACAATCGCATATACAAAACCAGACACATGATTGTTCAGTCATGCAAGTCGCATATGGGTGAAAAAATCCCAAAAAAGGTCAAACAATGCCTTAGGAAGGCAGGGGAGGTGTTCTATCAGACTTATAAAGTGTTCCTAAGTGGCAAGAAGGACCTCAAACAATGCAAAAGATTGAAATAAATAAAGAGAAACCCCAAACAGACAAGGCTCTCCCCAGCAGAGTAGCCAGTTCTATTTTAAAGGAAAGTATCCTATGGCTAGGGTTTAAGAGGCCATCAACATACTGGGGTTAAAAGAGAGATGCACAATGTTCAGCAGGCATATATTATCAATTTCCATAGATAAGAAAGGTCCAAACCTGATAAACTGAAGGCTGGTCCAAGCTTTCTCTTCAATCCTCTTCTTGCTCCTCTCGCTCCAAGATACCTGCAAAACCAATTATACCTTCCTCAAACCGTTATGACCACATATAAAACAATGATAATCAAATAAACATGAATTAATGATCTGAATAACATCATCATATGATCATGAAAATAAATCCAATCACACATTGAACAATGATTTGGGGAAGAAGAAGGACATCACATCTTTATTAATCTTGAAAACAAGTACAAGTATACCTTCTCTTCAAGTTCGGCACCTCACGAAACCTTGATTCGGTTCTGCTACTTCTCTTCTCCAAAGAACTCAGCCTCTAAGCTCTTCAACACAAGGGGATGATCGCCAGGGAAAAGGTGTAGGCAAAGAGAGCTCCAAATCCTCCAGCATAACAATGCAAAAATTCAAGTCCGCTCTCATGGACCTCCCGACCTCTATTTATATGGTTAAGGAAGAGTTAGGGGTGAAGACAAGGTAGTTACAACTGAAGAAGTCAATTGCATAACTACCCAAACTACCCGAAATTCAAAAGGCATGTTTTTGACATTTTTAAAAGGCATATGCGGGTTGCATAACTGGACAGTCGTGTACACGAAAAGTATACGCGGGTTTCTAGTACAGAAAGTCGCGTATACATAGCATACACGGGTACTACAGAGAGCAACTCGCTTATCATATGCGGGTTTGCCTTAAGGCAAGTAGCGTATAAACAAAAAACCCATTTTTGAGGTCTTTCTAGGCATTTTCAGACTTTGGTGTATTCTAAAAAGTTTTAGCTAACAGAAATATCTTTCCAACGGAGTAGAGATGAGGTCAAATGGATTTATAGGACTCAAGATATAGGTCCTCCAATTTAGGTGTTTTTTTAGTGACTTTCATGAAGTGTCGTCATGGAAGTGTCGACATGCAACGGAATCATGGGAAAGTGGTCATAGGCAGAGATGTGTCATTTTGAGCTATAATAGATTCCCCCTAATGTGTGAGGTTAGAGGGGAAGACGATAGCCGAAATACATTATAAAGGAAACAACTGAGTATGAAGAGAGCAGAGAATCCAAGATCGAAAAGCTTGAACAAAGGTACCTGTAAGAGAGATAAATGTCAGAAAAAGTGATCTCTGGGACATACAAGTCCATATACAAAACATCGCCATAAATATATAAGGCAGATCCAACATATGTATAACTGATGAAACTATCATGGCCGCTCAATATGCAAAAAGGCACCATATCAAATCTAATGGAGCCATGGCCACAAATGAACAAGGTGGATCCATGCTCAACAATCGATCATAGCCACAAGAGTACAAGGTGGATCTATGTCTCAGTAAAAGGTCATATAAAATATAACAAGGTCTTGCACAACTCGGGCAATAGCAAAAAGACGATGCTACTGTCGGCCCAAGGTCTTCAATCCAAACCACCCAAAAAAGTACAAATCCTAACCATGCAAATAAAGGGAGTTGAATTCGAACATGGAGGAAATCGTTTGATTACCGGTCGATGATGAAAACCGTTAACAAACGCAAGGGAAACCACCATTAATGAAAATGATCCCCAAGGTACCAAGTACATTCTAACAAGTGTCATTACAAGGACTTGAAGTCGAACACTTGAAGAATCCATTGAGTATGAGACATTAAGGTATTCCCACTACCCAATACCGAGGGAAATTCCCACTGATAACAACAATCCCCAAGGTACTGTCATAAATCTCTAAATCTCGTTCCTAGAGCAAGAGGTGTTGCAGTCGATAGGAAGAGATCCGTTGGAAGGAAGGCATTAAGGCATCCTTCATCATCCAACACGAGGTAAGTCAAAGACTAAATGGATCTGGAATTGGTACTGAATTTCACGACAAGGAACGCTGAAGACATGATATAATGAACTGATACCAGGGAATGGCCGACACAAAAGGTCAAGGAAACTGCAGAATGGCTGACAGAGGTTTAATCCTTGAATAGTGAGCATGACACAAAAGTGACTTAGGAAGCTTTTGACACAAAAGGACCAATGAAACAAATCTGCAATGTAGGAGACATTGACAGATTCCCCATATAATTGGAAAAGAGACCAACTGGAGGACTAAGAAACTCTAGATCGGGATAAGGTCAAAATACTAGGACCCAACTGTTGATAGACTCAAAACTGGTGTTTTGTTCAAGGAAACAAGGCTTGCTGCCATGATGTAAAAAACATGTGAATGAACTTCCCTTCCCCTCTTTCTTGTAAAGGTTTAACGAGTCCAAGAAAGAAAACTCGGGACCATCTTCATTTTTGGCAAGCTCGAAGAAAAGAAAGAACAATGCTTGATAAAGCACTTATTCGTGGATTTTATGAGCCCGAACTAGTACATGCTCGACGGTGTTTTCATAGTTTAGAGAGTCTGAAAACTCCAAAGAAGACTCCGGGGGGGTCCTTTTTTCATACAATTTAGTCTCCTGAGGCCGAAAAAGTATAAAACATACCAAAGAAGAACTCTCTTAGCTTCTGAAGAAGTAAGGTGCACCTTTTTCATATTTAGTCAGGAAGGTCCAAAAAAGGTTAAATTACCACCTACCCAACGCTCCTTCAAAAGTAGCATATAGCCTGAGTTTTACGAGTGTGAAGGAAGGAAAGATCACTCGGAAAGATCCATTTGATTACGAGAAATGGGGCTTACAACAATAAACTCGATGCTTTGTTATTTAAGGTTTCACGAGCATGACAAAGACATAAAGTACACTCGGAATCTTTTTCATGTTTTGGTCCATAGCACGAAAAAGAGAAAACTAAGCTCATATCGGGGGTTCCTTTTCCGTAAGTTTAGTCCCCCAAGTCTGGAAAAGAGATAAACCTATGCCTAAGAATACTCTTCTCAATTCCGAAGAAAAGAGAGTGGTCATTTCTCATATTATTCCACATGATCCGAGAAAGAGATAACCTACCACCAATGTGGATGCCCATTCACATATTCTTAACGAGCCTGAATGGACAAGTTTATTCGGCAGTCAAGTCTATTTTGAGGAGTCGGACTTGGGCCTAAAGAAACTCAAAAATATTTCCCGTGAAGTTTTAATGAGTCTGAAAAAGTCAACTCGCGGCCTCCTTGCTGTTTTTAACGAGCCTAAAGGAGAGCAGAAAGAATGCTCTAAATGCGAGGAGACGAGTGCCATAAACAGGCAAAACTAGTTCCAAGCGCAAGGAACAAACCTATGCATAATGCAAGGAAAGTGAGAAAGATAAGGACACTCGGGGAATGTCTCCTCAGGGTAAAAGGTGTCAAGTTGCAAAGGAAAAATGATACAAGGCTTAGAGACGATGAGAACAAAGATGAGGGCTTATACAACAAGCTAAAAGCGTGGAAGCCGGCATTAGGCACGTACAAATGCAACAAGGCGAGGTCAGTAAACAGTTGTGAATCCAACTACAAATCCTGTCTCCAAGAAACAACAACATCAGGATCATATTCAGAATAAATGATCTGATGCGGGTCACTTTGGTAGAAGCACTTGTGAATTTGCTATCTTCCATAAAAGGTAAAGTCAAGGAAGAATCGATCGAAGAAGATTCTATAGCACCAAGGCTCGAGGTTTTATAATCAGTAAGATCAACCTCAGAAGGAGAGCAAAAATCAACAATGGAGATAGAGTCTGTAGGACCAAAATCAATATCACGGGAGTTGAAAAATTCATAAGAAAAATCAAACTCATTAGGATCACTGACTTGCTGTTCGAAGGAAGAGTCAAAAGACTCAACAAGACCAACATAAGAAGAAAGGTCAGGATTACTAGGCAAATCAGGGTTAGACTTAGTCACAACTGAACCAACATACAAAAGAAGATCAGACTGTATCAAAGACTCTAGGAAGACTTCATCTGAAGGAAGGAGATCATCCGAGATAGGACACATGTATAAACTTTTCAAATGGATTGACAGAGTAGAGAGAAGGCTCTACAGTCTGTATAGGATTATTGACCTGGTCAATTGCTGGGACCAATTCCCGAGAAGGTAAGTATGAAAACAGAGGTTGCTTCTCAGTAGCAATTGAACACAAAGGACATGAGGCCACATAGTTCACTTGTGGTGGGGTAGTGTCTATAGAAACACTGGGAATCAATAAAGGAAAGACCTAGTCTCTAGTTGGGTCAGGAGACGAATCAAGAAAATCCAACTGATCAATAGTGACAATTTCTTCTCCATGATTAAAGTACATCACACAAAAGAATGTTGACACCACAGCTTGCATGGAATAGACATAATCACGTCCAAGGAGAATATTGAAGTCCAAGGGGTCTTCTATCACCATGAAGTCAACTAAGGCAGTCTTCCCACCCAAAGTAACAGGTGTTTGAGCAATAATTCCCAAGGCTATACAAGTTCTCCTATCAAACATCAGTAACTAACTAGCATTCGACACAAGGCTGGGAGATCCCATGCCTCACCAAGCACGAGCAGACAAAATACTAACTGAGGATCCTTCATCAACAATACAACGAGCAATCGTATATGGTTCAACTTTGACCTTTATTTGGAAAGGTGCATCAGAAGGAAGGCGCGGCTCAACTAGGCTATCCCAATCAAAGGAAGCAATCCGGGATCTTGGTGGGGGTTGATCTGAAGCAAGTTCAGTGCCCCCTTGTTCAGTAAGTTCTGAACTGGCAGTGAAGAAAATGTGACTAGTAGACACTTCACTCTCCAAAGGAAGAGTGGGATTGATAGATAATGGAATCAATTCAACCGCTTCGTGAAAGTCACTCTCTGTAGGGAGAGTGGGATTGACCAAAGATGACATTGGTTCAATCACATCAGGATCACTCTCCAAAAGAAGAGTGGGATCGACCAAATCTAAGATTTGTTTGACCACTTGATCAACCAAAGGTTGAGTAGGTTGTTGAGAAACTATAGGTTGTTCAGGAGAAGGAAAATATTGAGTCTTGGACCACACTCTTCGCACCTCTGCGATAGCAGGGCACTGGTGAGTAAGATGATCTCCCTCGCATAGCTTACAAGGGAACTTAAGTTTGCACTTCAAATGACTAGTTTTCTCAACGGTGTCAACATGACTAGTAGTGGTTGACTATTTGCTCTCAGCATGACCTGTAGAGGCTAAGAGTTTTCCCCCAGCATGAACAACAGAGGCTGGGTGACTGGGTCCAACCTGACTAAGAGAGGTTGGTTGTTGAAAAGCTTCAGAATGTTCAAAAATGGGATGACCATGAATCCAAACTCTTCACACCTCCGCGATATAAGGGAATTTATAAGTAAGGTGGTATCCCTCACAAAGCTTACATGGAAACTTGGGCTTATGTTTTGAATAGGTAGTCTTTTCAACAGTGTCAAGATGACTTGCAGTGGTTGACGAATTATCTTCAGCATGAACCATAGAGGCTGAGAGACTGCCCCCAGCATGACTTGCAAAGGCTGAGAGACTGGATCCAACATGACCTGCAGAGGTTAGATGGGCACCACCAACAAGAACAATAGAGGTTGAATGGTTAGGATCAACATGCTTTTTAGCAGTTGAGTGTGTGCCCCCAGTATGAACAATAGAGGCTGGGTTGATGGATCCAACACGAACAATAGAGGTTGGATGGGGAGGTTCGACTTGAACAACAGAGGTTGAACGGGTGTCCTCAGCATGAACTCCAGAGGCTGAGTGACTGGATCTGACATGACCTGGAAAGGTAGGAAGGATCCCACCAGCATGAACCATAGAGGCTAGATGGTGAAGATCAACTTGACTTGCAGAGGTTGAGTGCTTAGATCCAACATGACCTAAATAGGTTGGATGAGTTCCCCCAGCATGAACCACAGAGGTTGGGTGGTGAAGATCAACTTGACTTGCAGAGGTTGAATGGGTTCCCCCTTGCTTATGTTCCTTCTTCCTATTCCTCCTTCTTTTACTCCTTTTAGACTGTCGGTTACTAGTATCAGTACTTTCATCGCATGAGGTAGAAGGAGGAGGAGAATCAACTACAGGTGAAGGGGAAGCAGTGTTTTGATGCCCTTGATATAAGGAGCTTACTTGAGAAGCATCAGGAGCATTCAGGATAGTTGGAGTGGAAAACAACCACACCGGTAGCCCTAGGGTGAATCCAGGAAGATTCAGGGTGGCCATCAGAGGAACACCAACATTCCCTGTGAGAGGAATAGTACAAGGAGTTCCCAGCATGGGGATCTCTTGGTTGGTGTTCAAAGGGGTGCTAGCCATAGTTTCAAACTAGGAGACAAAGTCTGAGGTTGGTAGGAAACCAAAATTACAAAGCACACACCTAAAGGCACACTAAGTACAGACAAACGACACAGCATTCACTAAAAATTCCTAAAGCCAAACAAACAAACAAGTATAAGATACACTTTCCAAAAGAATGCTGATAGCCAGTTACTTGGCGTCCCTGTAGATGTTCTTAGGCACAAGTGGAGGAATCACCCACCGCCCTCCCACACTTTCTACCGGGGTAACCTTCCAAGTCCATCCAAGGTCAACCAGAAATAGCCTTCTGGTGTACCTGTGTATGAACCCTAGATGTCAAAGAGACTAAAGGCTACCTTAACTATATTGACAGTCTGGGGGGACAGTCGTAAGCCTGATTCATACGCATGGGCAGGGTAGCTGAGCCCGAAACCCTGTCTAAGATAGAATCCCCATATGCGTAAAAACCCTGGTCTACGCTTTGACAAGGAATCGGAGGGGTATCTCCTCAGTCCAAGTCTCCACGCAGCCTCGTGCTTGACTCCCGTTTGAGAGGATCTTCCAAGATACAATCAATGTAGAAAAGGATTTACCTAGTGATTGGCCAACTACGTCTGAAATTTTAACACTTGTGGAGAGTTGAAGCTCCCTAATCCACAAGTCTGGCCTGAGCTAGTTGGTGTATGACCCTATAAAATAAAACTTACTAGTAATTTTTAAATTATATCGTTTATTTTAAGGGTTGTTTTTAGTCAGAGGGTAAATGGCATGAAACTTGTGTGGTGTTTTGACTCAAAGTTGAAACAAAATTACTAAGCAAAGAGATATGAAATGCAGAAAGCAAAAACTATTCTCTTTATTTTTCAAATAGAAACTTGAAAGCCACAAAAGATCAAATCTTTTTATATTTTATTTTTTCAAAAACAATGATATGCTATGCAATCTAGACTAAAAACCTAATCTACATGCATATAAAGCAAACATGTGTTTTTGTCTTTTTCTTTTATAAATGCAAAATAAAAAACAGCCTATCAGCTAATGCAAACAAGTACTGTAAGCAAAGCAAATAGACAACTACTCTATACCCCAAAAAACAAACCCTAGGTTTCCCTAAAGTTGGATATCAACCTCTCTTGAAAGGAAGGCTTACAAAAGTAAACAAGCCAACAAATTTGGAATGAAGAGACTGAGCAAAAAGAATGACATAAACAAAGGTCAAGAAGTCCCAAGTATCAATCTAAACCTAGAAACAAAGGCTGCTCAGTACCTTGTCCAACAAGGTCAAGCCAAAGAAAGAGGTAGGGGGGAAAGCAGCAAAACAAGTATACTTTCTTTTTAATTTTCTTTTAAAAATACAAAAGAAAAACTACCTACAAAGAAAAGTATGCAGATAACAAGAACAAAGCAAAAAGAACTCTGCTATACAACCACCAAACAAACTCTAGAATGCCCTAAAGTCAGCATAAACCCTACTTGGAAGGAAGGCTTGCATAAAAGACAAGTCAACTATTTTGGCATGGTGAAGTTAACCAACAAAATAAGAAGGAAACCAACACCAACAAGCTTCTAAAATCAAACAAATATCACTAACAGAGGCTGACCAAAAACATAAGCCAAAAATCATACCAAGCAAAGGAGGTGGGGGAAAGAGCAAAGAGAAAATCCTAATGCTATAAAATGGGTTACCACATAGATAAAGAACAACCAAAAGGAATGACACTAACTCCCTGGAGTCATGCACCTGCAGAGGACACCAAAATACCTACCAAACAGCCCACAACAGTAGAAAGAACCACAAAAAATGAGGAAAAACATTGTTTTAGGGGCATACGCGGGTTGCACTACTGACAGGCTGCATATCATACATGGGTTGCCAATACAGCAAGTTGCATATGTAAGCACACATGGGTTGTATAGCTAACAAGTCACATATCATACATGGGTTGACAGTATACACAGTCGCGTATACAAAATCAGACATGCAACTGTTCAATCATCCAAGTCGTGTATGGGTGAAAAAATCCCAAAAAAGGTCAAACAATGCCTTAGGAAGGCAGGGGAGGTGTTCTATAAGACTTATAAAGTGTTCCTAAGTGGCAATAAGGACTTGAAACAATGAAAAATACTGAAAGAAATAAAGAGAAACCCCAAATAGACAAGGCTCTCCCCAGTGGAGTCGCCAGTTCTGTTGTAAAGGAAAGTATCCTATGTCTAGGGTTTAAGAGCCCATCAACATACTAGGGTTGAAAGAGAGATGCACAATGTTCAGTGGGCATATATTATCAAGTTTCAGAGATAATAAAGGTCCACACTTGATAAACTAAAGGCTGGTCCAAGCTTTCTCTTCAATCCTCTTCTTGCTCCTCTCACTCCAAGATACCTGCAAAACGAATTATACCTTCCTCAAACCATTATGACCACATATAAAATAATGATAATCAAATAAACATGAACTAATGATCTGAATAACATCATCATATGATCATAAATAGAAATCCAATCACATATTGAACAATGATTTGGGGAAGAAGAAGGACATCACATCTTTATTAATCTTGAAAACAAGTACAAGTATACCTTCTCTTCAAGTTCGGCACCTCATGAAACCTTGATCCGGTTCTACTGCTTCTCTTCTCCAAAGAACTTAGCCTCCAAGCTCTGCAACATAAGGGGATGATCGCCAGGGAAAAGGTGTGGGCAAAGAGAGCTCCAAATCCTCTAGCATAACAATGCAAAAATTCAAGTCCTCTCTCATGGACCTCCCTACCTCTATTTATATGGTTAAGGAAGAGTTAGGGGAGAAGACAAAGTAGTTAAAACTGAAGAAGTCAGTTGCATAACTACCCAAACTACCCGAAATTCAAAAGGCGTGTTTTTGACATTTTTAAAAGGCATACGCAGGTTGCATAACTGGACAGTCGCATACACGAAAAGTATACGTGGGTTTCTAGTACAGAAATTCACGTATACATAGCATACGCGGGTACTACAGAGAGCAACTCGCGTATCATACGTGGGTTTGCCTTAAGGAAAGTCATGTATAGACAAAAAACTCATTTTTGAGGTCTTTCTGGGAATTTTTAGACTTTGGTGCCTTCTGAAAATTTTTAGCTAACAGAAATATATTTCCAACGGTGTAGATATGAGGTCAAACGGAGTTACAAAACTCAATATATAGGTATTCCAATTTAGGTGTTTTTCCAGTGACTTTCATGAAGTGTCGTCATGGAAGTGTCGACATGCAACAAAATAATGGGAAAGTGGTCATAGGCAGAGATGTGTCATTTTGAGCTATAACACTATGCATCAAGAAATTTGAAGTATCATGAGAAGAAATATTCCACTCATGATTTATAACTTAGAGGAATAGTACATGCTCTCAAGATGTGGAGGAATTACTTAATGGGAAGAAAATTTGAGTTAAGGAGAGACCACTGTGGTCTGAAATATTTGTTTGATCAACCAACTCTAAATGCTAGGCAAGCTAGATGGCTGGAGTTCTTATGTGAGTTTTATTTTTAAATAAAACACATAAAGGGAAAAGAAAACAAGGTGGATGATGCACACATTAAGAAGGTGGATGAAATGCATGTGGCATCTCTTAGTATTTTCCAATCAGATTTGAGATAGTAGATTGTTAATCATACTGCTGAAGAAGAAATGTATGTGCAGATAAAGGAAAAATTGCAGCAGCAAAGTCTTGAGAATAGGTATGTGGGATATAAATTGGAAGAAGATGTGTCTTACTTATAAAAAAATAATTTATATTCCAAATGTAGCATATTTGAGGAGAATTGTTATGGATGAGATCCATCAGGCTCCATATTCTGGTCACCCAGGATATCGGAAAACAATTGCTACAGCAAGAAAGCAGTATTTTTGGATAAGAATGAAAAAGGAAATTGCTGAGTATATTTCTAAGTGCATGAAATGTTAGCAGGTAAAGGTTGAGAATCAACACCCATCAGGTTTGTTGCAGCCTTTGCTAGTTCCTGAATGGAAATGGGAAGTTATTTCCATGGATTTTATTACAGGTTTTCCAATGACTTGGAGGAAACATGATTCCATCATGGTTGGGGTGGACAAGTTGACAAAATAAACACATTTTATACCATTTAAGTCCACATATAAGACTGATTCCATTGCAAAAATCTTCATGAAGAATATTTGTAGATTGCAAGGATTTCCTAGGGCAATAGTTTCTGACAGGGATCCCAAGTTCAATTCCAATTTTTGGAAGGGTTTGTTTGCATATTTGGGTACAAAGTTGAACTTCAGAACTACCTACCATCCTCAGACTGATGGTCAGAGAGAGAGGGTGAATAAGGTGCTTGAATACATGCTTCCCATGTATGTGATGGACAAATCAACCAAGTGGGAAGATTACTTAGAATTGGTAGAATTTTCATATAATAATGAAGGGATGAGTTCATATGAAGCTTTCTATGGAAGAAGGTGTAGGACACCAATTACTTGGGATAGTCCATTGATTAGGATTGTTCTTGCTACAGAATTGCACAAGGAAATGGAGAATTAGGTTGCAAAGATCGGGTAGAACCTGAAAGCAACCCAGGATAAACATAAATCTATGCAAACAAGCATAGAGTGCATAGAGGGTTCAGTGTTGGGGACCATTTTTATCTTAGAGTGAGGGAAAGGAAGAGTTACTTGAATCTTGGAAGTTGTGCTAAGTTGTCTCCTAGATATTGTGGTCCTTTTGAAGTGCTTGAAAGAATAGGGCCAATTGCATATAGACTTGCATTTCCTTCTAACACTAGAGATCATAATTTTTTTCATGTTTCTTTGCTTAAGAAATATGTACATGATTCTAACCATGTGATAAATTGGTATGTGATTTAGGTGGAACCCGAGGGAGAGTTGCAAACCAAGCCATTGTGCATGCTTGACATGAAGGTCATAGTGCTCTGCAATCGATCCATTGGACAAGTGAAGGTGCAATGGGAGAACTACGGTCTTGAGGAAGCTATGTGGGAGCTGGAGGATGTCATGAGATTGGCACATCCATTTTTGTTCAATTTTGTAAAGCACTGAGGACAGTGCTATTGAAGGGGGAGGGGAATGTAACACCCTATTTTTTGACCCCAAGGGGGAGGGGAATGTGTGCCCCGGTTTTGACCCCATGGTATTGAATTGTACATGATGTATATATTATGAGAATCATGGCAAGGATCTCAAGGCCAAGGCCCTTCCATTGATTTGGTGTTTGTGTATAGGTGATCAAGGTCGATTCTTGTGGTTCATTCAGTTGGTCAATGATGGAGAATATTTTAATATATCATGTAAATACACAATTTGATAAAATATCACATCTAGATATGCAATGCAACGTGAAAAGAGATGGGGAAATGATTTCACAGAGGAACATAGAGTGACTAAACCAGCAGATGCCAGGTGAGTGATTGAAAGTTTAATCCTCAGAAAACCCATTTTAATCAGCATAAAAACCTTCGTTGATTTGTCGTCCAAGTCACCCAAGAAGAAGCATGACAAAATACATCCTTTTGGAAATAAATTTCACACCCGCTAGATGATGTTAAACAACTTGCTAGTTGAATCAGCGAAATCCATATGGACCATTGGATCTATGTCCCCCATGAGATCAATGGTGGAATCCAAACTTGATGAAGCAGATTACATTGGAATTTCATGAACATCAAAAGTTTGTTAATTCGTGCTAGTTGAATCAGTGAAATTGTTGTTCACTATAGATTATTTTAATGATTGATATCATCCATAGATCTGCTCAAAATTTACTTTTCCTTTAACCCATCTATCCTTATTCATCCATGTGCTTTCTCATTCAATTTTATGTAGGAATTGGTTGAGTATGTTAATGCCTTGGGAAAATCAAGGCATGGAATTTGATTTTATGATTGAACAAGCCTGCATTCTACAGAGTCCATGTTCTTTCTTCTGAAACAAGAAATCCAAATATCACATGCCCAGTCGGGAACCCTAGTCTTCATATGAATGGTTTGATCATTTGAACCACGGGGACCATACCATTCTACCACTCTCACATTCAATCTGATCGATGGTCATTTTTGTTCACTCGCCTAAGATGGGGAAGGTTTTTCTGCAGTGTTTCTCCTATGTTACAATGTTATCCTAAACTACATTGTGTTAGAGAGTGGCTTGCAAACATGTTTCTCTCTATTACAGAGTGGAGCCTATGTTGTTGTGTCTCCCTATGTTTTGTTGTGATGTGCACCCTGGTTTGGGTGTGAACTTTATGAAATACTTAGGAGTGGAAGAGATGAGGAATGGGATTGATAAACCTAGTGCAGAGAGGAACTTCATGAGAAGATAAGAATGGCTGGTGAATCTTCACTACATGCTCTAAAGAGAACTGGAAGGGAAGGCATAGCCTGAGGGACTATGGAGCAGGGAAGGGGATGCTTCCTTATGTTGGGGTGTAGGTAATGTGGATGCCAGGCTAGATATATCTTGTGGAGGTGTCCATAGCTCTTGAATGAGCCACTAGATTAGTCATTCTACCTTTCCACTCCCTTAGCAGCCTGTAAAACCCAACTGGTAGTTAACTTGGTTGTGCATTTTTTCCATGTATGTAATCCTTGTCTGGACAGCCTGTGCAACCCAACTATGAAGGTTAGCTTGGCTGATGAGCCTTTGAAACCCAACAGTGAGATGCCTTGGCTGAGCGCCTGATAAACCCATATGTTGGCTTGGCTGGTCCTTAATGTAAATGTTGGATTGATTGTGTTCAGTTTGATAAACCCAACATTGTTGGGCTTAATTTCCTATAGCCTTATAAACCCAACTTGGTGTTCACTTGGATGGATAGTCTGATAAACTCAAATAAAGGTTGGCTTAACTGTGTGTGTTATAATATGGTTGTGCATGATTCTGTTGTTCCCTAGTTCCTTGTGGAAATCATGCCCATATCAGGGGTGGTAGTAGTGTTGAGAGATTAATGAACACACTGGCCTATGGTTGGGTGGAACATTGCATCAACATAACTAGTTGTGGTACAATTGCACCATTCAAGATAAGTATTCTCTATTGTTTTATTTATGCAATGTATTTACTTGTGAAGGAAATGACTATGTTGAATGATTATGAATTTCTGATTGAATGAATGAATATGATGAAATCTTGTGAGTTTTTGGTAGAGTTTATTATTGATGAATGTTCCTGGATTTGGATTTTTTATGTCTTAAATGATTCGATGCATTTTTTCTAAGTTCATGGAGGATAGAAGCATGTTACAGAGTTGAAATGAGTCTAGCTTAGTGTTTCCTCCCCTTGGAATCTACCTAGGGAAGGAGGAAGGCTGAAACTGCAAAAGAGCATTTGAAACAAGGAAGAATGTGGATTTTCCACACCCCCGGATCCACCTATAGGAAGAAGAGGGTGGAAACAGAAAAGTGCAGAAAAGTTCTAAGCAAAAATTTAAGTACTGATTCCCAAGTTTCGCACTAGAGGGCGGAAAGGAGGAATTCAGAAGGAGAAACCGAGGATAAAGGTTTATGTCATTTGATAGTTTTCTGATTCCTGAGTTCTACACTAGAGGGCAGAAAGGTGGAATGGAGAAGGTTAAACCATGGATAGAGGATTCCGTAGAAAGTTGTTCTTTCAAATTCTGAGTTTCGAAGGCAGAAAGCGAAAAGGTGGAATGACAGAAGGAGGAAGGAGGAAAAGTGGCCAATGGTCTCTGTTGAGCATTGATGCTCTGATTTCTGAGTTCTGGGTGGAAGGTGAAAAGGAAGAAGGCAGAAACATGGTCAAATGATTTCGTCGAATGTTAGTTCTTCGATTTCCGAGTTCCGGGCGAAAGGAAGAAATGAATAAAGGCAGAAGGGAGGAAGTTTAATGTTTTCATCATGTTTTGTATTCTGAATTATGAGTTCCGCGGGGCAGAAGAAGAAACATGAAAAGGACATGTGTAGTGCAAAAAAGGTGTTTCCAAGTCATACAAAAGATATGTTAAGGTCAGAACGACTGTTACAATGGTTCTAAGAAAGATATTTATTGTTGAAGAGGGTGTTAAAGTCCATGCCCCATATTTTGAAAGGACAACAAGGGTTATTGAAGAATTTTTTTTAATTTATTCACATTATGTGGTATGGGGACATTACACACTAGTATGAGAGCTGTCAGTTGTAGTACTAGGGCCTAAATGGTCCAAGTTGAATAGTTAACAGAGTTATTGGTTACATAATTATTCCTAGATCGGAAAAGTGAACACTTGGTAAGTGTTTTTGAAATATGAGATTTTCTAACGGTGTGTTTTATTAATACATTTTCCAGAGTCATAGTGCATATTGGAAGAGTGAGTTTTTTTCTCAACCATGAGGACCTATAGCATGAATGATGTGCATAATCCCTATGCACCTGAGGAATATGCTATGGGGGGGAATGTTCAAGTTGGAAATGCTGATACAGATTCCAATGGAAGGATATTTCAAGATACTCCCCCAAATATTGCATCCACCATGAGAAACCCGATTAAAGCTCAGGAAGAGAAAAATCAATTAAATGCGGCCATATTGCAGAGTTTGACATACTTCCAAAGGAGGATGAGCTCTGGGCGCTATGCAGTACATATAGAAGGAATAAAAAGCAGTACCAGAAGAGGAAGAAGGTATTCTAGTGGGTCATCAAACTATGAATGATCCACTGGGGGTTCTAGCTCCTCATCTCACAAAGAGAAGAGAGAGGCATTACAGGAACAATTCATGTGATGAGTTTAAGAAGGAAATACCTCCTACCTTTAATGGTGAGATAAAGGTTGGAAAAGAAGTTGAATATTGGCTTATTGGGATGAAGAAATATTTCCAAGTCCAAAACTACTCAATAAATATGAAGGAAAGAGTTGCCATCTTCAATCTAAATGTCAAAGCATCTATATGGTGTGATCACCTTAGGAAAGTGAGGAAGATTTATGACATAAATATTGTGTGGAAGCAGTTCAATAAGTATTGCAATTAAAAGTACCTGTCTCATAGGTACTATGATAATAATATTAAAGAATTCCATGAGATTAGGTTAGGACAACTGACCATGGAAGAATATGAAAACAAGTTCTTGGAGTTGTTGAGGTATGTCAGGTACATCAAGGATGATAAACTGAAAATCCAACCTTTTTTGAGTGGGCTATCTCAAGCATACAAAGACAGAATTGAGTTTGATGAACCTAGAACTATAGAAGAGTTTATCATGAAGGATAGGTATTTCTATGATCAGAACAAAGGAAAAATTGATTACCATAAGGCACAGAAGGACAAGAAGAATGAAAATTTTGATCAGAGGAAGAAACCTTTCAAAACTTCTAACTTCAGAAATCAGCAGAAGAAGCCAACATATCCAAAATTTATCATAGAACCTCTCCAATGTTAGAGATGTGGAGGACCCCATCTGCGTAGGAACTATCCACTTGAGAATGGGAATGTAAGGCCAACTTACAACACTCAAGAAGTTGAAATGGTGGGTCAAGTGGCAAGGACAGTCCCTAGGATTTATGCAGCACTAGAGGACCTCTAGGAAGATCATTATTCAACTGTGGTTGAAGTTGTAGGTAAGTTTGCTAAGCAATATTTTTATGTTTTGATTGACCTTGGATCTACTCATAGTTATATTACTCCTAGATCTGTTGAGATTTGTGCTTTTAAGAAGTTAAAGCATAACAAATCATGGTTAGTTCAGCTAGCCACTGGGACTAAGAGAAAGGTTAGTGAAGTGGTAGAGAAATGTCCTTTGGTTATAGATGGATTTGTTACTTATGTATATCTAAATGTTATACCACTTGGTTCCTATGGTATCCTCACTAGAATGGATTGGTTGGAAGCACACAGAGTAAATATTGATTGTTACAACAAGACTTTTGAGTGCATAGATGAAGAAGGAAACTTAACGTTTGTAAGAGGCATTCCAAAGGTGATTTCTATTTGGAAAATTTCAGCAATGTAGTTGAATAATTTATGTAGGAAAGTTTACTGGGTGTATGTAGCTCATGTTTTGGAGGCAACAGAGAATGAAACTCCTAGGTTGGGGGATTTTCATGTGTAGCAAGAATTCAGGGATGTTTTTCCTGGTGAAATTCTAGGGCTTCCTCTAAAGAGGGACATTGATTTCACAATTGAAATTGTGTTAGGAGAAGCACTAGTGTCCAAAACACCCTACATGATGAGCACACTAGAACTTCTAAAGCTGAATATGCAGCTGCAGGAGTTGTTGGAAAAAGGTACATCAGGACTAGTGTGTCTCCTTAAGGAGCACCCATGTTGTTTGTGAAAAATAAAGATGGTACAATCATGTAAATTTTGGCTTAACTGTGTTCAATATGATAAACCCAACAGTGTTGGGCTTAATTATCTGCAGCCTGATAAACCCAACCTGGTGTTGGCCTTGCTGGACAATATGATAAACCCAACTAAAGGTTGGATTGACTACGGGTGTTATAATCTGGTTGTACGTGAGTCTGTTGTTCCCTATTTCCTTATGGAAATCATTCCCATATCAGGGGTGGAAGTGGTGTTGAGAGATTAATGAACACACTGGCCTATGGTTGGGTGGAACGTTGTAGCGACATAGTTAATTATGGGAGAGTTTCACTATTCAAGATAAGTATTCTTTGTTGTTTTATTTTTGCAATGTATTTACTTGTGAAGGAAATGACTATGTTGAATGCTTACGAATGAATGTCTGAATGAATGAATATGATTAATTATTGTGATTTTTCATTAGAGTTTACTATTGAGAATGTTCCTGCATTTTCATTTTAAATGTCTTGTATGATTTAATTCATTTTTCATAAGTTCATGGAGGCTAGAATCCTGTTACAGAGGTAGAATGGATCTAACTTAGCATTTCCGCCGCTTGGAATCCGCCTGGGGAAGGAGGGAGGAAGAAACCAGAAAAGAGAAGTTGAAACAAGGAAGAATGTGGGTTTTCCACACCCCATTATTCACCTACGGGAGGCGGAGGGAAAAAGAGGAAAAATGTAGAAACGTTCTAAGGAAAAATCTAAGTTTTGATTTTCGAGTTCTGCATTGGAGGGAGAAAAGGCAGAACTGATGATAAAGGTTTCCGTCGTTCGATAGTTTTCTGATTCTTGAGTTAGGGAAGAAAGGAGGAATGCAAAAGTTGAAACCATGGATAGAGGATTCCATCGAAAGTTGTTATTTTGACTTCCAAGTTCCCAAGGCAGAAGGAGGAAGGGAAAAAGGCGGGAAAGTGGAAGGAAAAAAAGTGGTGAAAGGTCTCTGTCGAGTGTTAATGCTCTAATTTTTTAGTTCTAGGTGGAAGGAAGAAGGTGGAAATGTGGTCAAAGGATCTCGTCGAATGTTAGCTCTCCAATTTCTGAGTTCTGGGTGAAAGGCAGAAAGATGGAAAGGCAGAAGGGAGGAAGGTTAATGTTTTTGTTGTGTTTTGTATTCCAAATTCCATAGGGCAGAAGGAGGTAAGGGCAGGTGCTGTGTGGAAAATGTATTTACGATCGTAGAAAAGACCTGTCAAGGGTAGAACGACTGTTACAATGGTTCTAATTCCAATATTGAATGTTGAATAAGGTGTTAAGATCCATTCCCTATGTTTTGAAAGGAGAACAAGGGTTCTTGAAGATTTTTTTTTTAATTTATCCGCATTATGGGGTATGGGTATGTTACTGGATTCATCATCATCACCATCATCATATTCATCATCATCATCACCATCACCATCATCATTATCATCATATTCATCATCATCATCATCATCACCATAATCTTCATCGTCATCATCACCATCATCACCAATCATACAAAATGGATAGAATCATCATTATCATGTCAACCCTCTCTCTCTCTCATACACCCACATTACACATCCACAGGTCATCCCCTACCACTAACACCCCCCAACTTCCACCCAATTATTACTAATCCACCCTCCTCTCCCTTCCTATAAATCCCCTCATCATCGTCGTCATATTCATCATCATCGTCATCATCATCATCATATTCATCATCATCATCACCATCACCATAATATTCATAGTCATCATCACCATCATTAATCATCATTGTCATGTCAACCCTCTATTTCTCACATACACCCACATTACACATCCATAGTTCATCCCCTACCACTAACACCCCCTAACTTCCACCCAATTATTACTAATCCACCCTCATATCCCTTCCTATAAATCCCCTCCTCATCATTGTCATTATCATCATCATCTTCATCATCATCATCATAATCATCATCGTCGTCGTCGTCGTCGTCGTTGTCATCGTCATCATCTTCATCATCATCGTCATGAACGTCGTCATCATCACCATATTCATCATCATCATCATCATCATAGTCGTCGCCGTCGTCATCGTCATCATCATCATAATATTCATCATCATCTTCTTCATCGTCATCATCATAATCATCATCATCATCATCATCATCATCATCATCATTGTCACCATATTCATCATGATCTTCATCATCATCATCATCATCATCGTTGTAGGATATCCAACGCAAATACCTAGAAAGACCAATGGCGTTTTGTGAGCTTGCCGCATTCTTTTGAAGGGGGTGTCGGATATCCTACCGAAATTAAATTGTAAGAAGTCTGATATCCAATATAAGTTTTCATCAGTGGTATGAAAAGATCGTTGGATTCATCATCATCACCATCGTCATCTTCATCACTATATTCATCATCATCGTCATCACCCTCTTCCTACCTCTAACTCCCCTCCTCCTAATCCTCTCTCCCACCCTTCTCCATTACTAACCCATTCTCTACTCTCTCTCTCTCTCCAAAACCTAACACCTATCAACCCCATCCCCAACCCCTAACACCCATCCACACACACATATCCATAGATATCCCCCTACCTATAACCCCCCTCTTCTTCCCCTTAACTCTAACCCCATCCAATCCCTTTAGTTCCCTAACAACCCACTGCTCTCTCTCTCTCTCCCCTATGTCTCCCCCTACCACTAACACCCCCCTCCTCTACTCTCTCTCACTCCTCAACTCATCCAACTACACCTAATAAAGCTTAAAAATTTTAATGAAATATTTATCCTTTTGCAAAAAAAGTTAAATAATAGAGTGGTGAAAATCCTAAGATTATGGCATAATTTGTTTAGAATAATTCATAATTGATTAAATATAGTTATACTTTTTCCATATTTAATAATAAATTTAAAATTCATAAAACTAAGTAATAACTAATAAAAAAATTAACCAGTAAATTAAATTAAATTATATATATGTGTGTGTGTGCGTGCATGTTAATAATTGACTATATTATAGGTTAAATAGCACATCTAATTATTATATAATATAAAATACATTATGACTTTTAACTACCATTTAAAGTATACCATTATAATTTAATATGAACCTACAAACTTACATAAATATAACTTATTAGTATATTATATATTATATTATATTAAGTGTTTATTATTATATAGATTATTAGTTAGTTTTTTATGGTTGTTTTTAATATATATAAATTATTGATTATTATTATTTCCTTTTAGAAAATAAATAATGATAAAAAAAAAATTAATTATGATTCTAATTTATATGATCTTTGTGTTTCTTAATATTACATGTAGTGATAATATAAAATATTGTATATTTATTATTTTTAGAACATTTATCATATTTTGAGATGATATTATTGAAATGTTAACCTCTATGATTTATATATATATAGTTAATAATTTCCAAATATAAATATGACACATAATATTCTAATCTTACTTTTATATGTCCACCTCAATTAATCATTGACCCACTTCCTTAAAATTCTATTTTATTTCTATTGGATCTTGAATTCCAACTAATTTATGGAATATTTTCTTATGAGACACATTTTAAAACTGAATTTTCTCTAATGAATTGACAAAAACAACACTCAACAACTATAATCTAGGAGTTTAGAAAATAGTCAACTCATTGTTGGAACCAAAAACTAAGTCCATTCACTCTCACCAAATCTTTCCATGCGTCTCTTCTATCCATTTTGTATGATTTAATTTAGTTAAATAGTCAAAATGCTAAAGTGGTGATGATGATGATTCTATCCACATTACATATAATCACCATCATCATCGTCATCATCGTCATCATCGTCATCATCATCGGCATCGTCATCTTCATCTTCATCGTCATCATCAACATCATCACCATATTCATCATGATCTTCATCATCACCATCATCATTGTCATCATCATCATCATCGTCTTCTTCATCATCATCACCATATTCATCATCATCATCATCATCATCATCACCCTCTTCCTCATCAACATCTTCATCATCATCTTCTTCTTCTTCTTCATCATCATCTTCATTGTCATGATCATCGTCGTCGTCGTCGCCGTCATCATCTTCATCATCATCAACACTGTCATCATCGTCGTCATCATCACTGTCGTCATCATCGTCATCATCATTGTCATCACCATCATCTTCATCGTCATCATCACCATCATCATCATATGGTTGTGTGGGGTTGTGGTCCCCTTGTTTAGTCTTAGTCCTTTATCTTACTTGTTCTTGACACTCATACTTGGGTGTACCTTTGATTATGATGACTTATGGATTTTACCTTATGGTTTTAGTATAGGACCATTAGACCATTTATTGTTCTTGTTACTTTATGTTGGACTTTTTCCTTTTTGACCTTATTTTAAATTTATTAATTTAGGAATTTGTTAAAGGACCTTGGATACTTTACCTTATGATTATTTTATGAGGATTACAGGAATGAACAAGTCATCAACTTATCTACCATATATGACTAGTTACTTAATCATCAACATAATCATTCATCATTGGTCTTTAAAAGATCGCATCATTCATTCATAACAGGAATAATTAGACTGTTGTGCAAACAAATCTAGAAAGATAACATAATTCATAAGCAATAAACATCACATCATAGATCCATGTTGCACACATTCACCATTTGATTCACAGGAACAAAAAGATAGAAAGAGACAAAAAGATAATAGTAGTTCAGACCAACCTCCATCTTATCATATTAATTCTACACAATCAACCACAGATCTGAAAATAGACAACAATTCAATTGAGTCTCAACTCTCAATTCTCATTCTTCACTCTTCTCCACATTTTCAATTCTTCTTTTATTTACAGGATTGTTCCTTTACATTGAAGGTCCACTTATAACTAACTCTTAACAATTCTTAACTGAATCTACAAATTAATTACCAATATCCTCAAAATATGGTCCAAAGTACAAAAAGTGACATAAAATAAATAAAATGGTCTATTTTCTGCTATGCGCGCGATCTTTCACTTGCGCGATGTCTTCTGAGCTTGCACGACACTTGTGGTGTCGCCCAACTAACTTGTCTTAAAACCCCTACCATCATCATTTAAGTTATCATCCAAGAACCTATTGCAAGAAAGGAAATGTTAAGATAAATGATAATACATTGGTTAAATAACCAAGTTTAGTTAACAAAGGGGACATATGATGACTGGGGGAGTTGTCTAAAAAAATAAAGATAGGAAATCCTATATCAAAATAGGTACAACATTGGCATAATAGGTTATCCTTTGTCATTGTTGTCAAAGGGGGAGAAAGTTTAGAGGTTTCCATCAATGGAAAAGGGGGAGATTGTTGAGTATATAGTTGTCATTGAAGTCAAAGGTGTTCTCGAATGACAAAGGAATAATAAATGGATATTATGGTAGGATAAACTCACTGAAAGACTAAGGTAGTGATGAAATAGCATGGATGATGATATGGCAGATATGATGGCATGGCATGGCATAGTTGAGGATGTGGCATGGCATATATGATGACATGGAATATAATGGTGTCCTAATGATGATTCCATAAGAGTTCATTTATAACAAATGCAATGGATGAAATGGAAATGGATGATAACACATCATGAATGACTGATCTGAAGAATTCAAGACAGTGTTGACAGTATGTGTAACAATGGTTCATGAAAAAAAGAACAAAGGTCGAGTGGATGTGGAGATGTAGTATGAATGAAAAAGTTGGTTAGACAAATGACGAGTGGAAGTATAGAAGAGTGAAATGAACGGGAGATAGAGTATATGAAACAATTGAATAACAAAGAAACTATATATGTGAGAGTGTTTAAAAATTCTTTATAATCAGCAGCAAGATGAAATTCTCTATGTGTATAAATCTTCAAAACTGTTAGAAACGATCGCAGAGGATTTATGCAAAGAAATCGTGTAGATCCCCAAATTCATGGTGAGATCCACATTTGATCTAAAATAGACAGTCATGAATCATCCCGCATAAGATCCAACGGTTAAGTATCAGTTCCATAAAGGATATGTGGAAAATATGAAGTCCCACAAAAGAGTATAGATCAACGGTTGAGATTATATCTGCAGAAAATCTAAGGTCAAGAAGAGTTCCACAAGTGTAAAAATATCTACCGATGAGGAATGTTCCACAATAGATCTACAATCGTATGAGGGTTCCGCAAAAGAAGTGTGTTGAAGAAGAAATATGAATATGATGAAGAGATCAACAACCGGGATTTAACCTATAGTAGAAATCAACGGTTCATAAGAAAAGCATAAAATGGAGAGCGGAAGATCAAGGTATAGGTTGATATGGGTTTCTACAAACTGAATTCTAGAAGGCGGAGAATCATGAAAAAAATGTGGGAAATGTCATAGTTACGCATATCGCGATCCAGAATATCGATGATCATAAAGACATCCGTGAAATATCGACGGTGGGGAAAGATTAGTGCAGAAAATGGAAGGTGGAGAATTATGAAAATATTGTGAGAAATGTCACAATTCCTCATTCTGCATGCTACGATCTGGAATATCGGTGATTAAGAACACATCCGCATGAGATCAACGGTGCAGAATGATTGGTGTGGAAATACTAGTGTGGAAGCAGAAATATTGAATTGACATTATGAAAAAGTCCCACGTTCTGTTATTTGCATATTATCAAAAATCAACGGTCACAAAGAATATCGTAGGAGATCAATGGTGTGGAATGGTTAAGGCAGAAAGCTAAGTGTGGAAATACATTTTGAGAAATACCGTGGTTTGGAAATATTCATGAGTGCAGAAAGTTGACTATGGAAAATGATCAACAGGTCAGGATGAGTGCAGAAAGACGACTGCGGAAAATGATTGTGGAAAGATAATAGTGTGGAAAGACATTTTGAGATCTACAATGAGGAAAAATCTTGATCTAAAACCAACGGCTCAAGGTGATTTTATAAATAGAGACTACGGAATAATGCGACTGAAAAATTTAAACTATAAATTGATTAATAGGAGCTTAGGATATTCCCACAGAAGATAAGCTCGCGTGACTTAGCCCATAGGGAGCCCATAGAGGAGGAAAAGAAGCCCGAATGCCTGAAGATAGAGTATTCTAGTTGATAGGAATCTCACATGCATTGGTTTGATAAATCCCATGATCAAAGATGAAGTTAAGGAAGTAGGCAACATGAGTAGATGGAGAATATCACTGGCAAAACATGAAGGTTAGCACGCATATGAAGAATCCTGTGGATGACCAAGGAAGAATAAATTAATTGAATTAATTTAACAGTTAAATAAACTAAATATTAAAACAGTAAGAAACAAAATTAATATCAATATCAAAGATTTGAAGAGATGCTAGGATGAAAGAACATGAGTTTGATCTGTAAGGTTGCAAAGGTTAAATGTTTAACAGAATTTTGGATTAAGGTTTTAAAAAACTGAGTTTTTGAGAAGGTATGAAGACAAAAGGGTATGGCTGGTATGAAAAGGTACAATGCATAAAGAATGAAGAATGTATATATATAGAAGAAGGATGAAGTGGAGAAGAGGTTCTATGGTTAATATTATAATAATAAGAAGAGACCAGTAAGAATGACATAAATTGAAGGAAAAAGAAATTTGGGAGTTTATTGATATCATATTAGGGTGGTAGGGTGGAGCTAGGGAAGGAAATAGGCCTGCAGGGGGTTTTTCCCTCCTTCCAGGAAAAGATGATAAATAGGGTGTAGGAGCATCTTGTTAGTTGTAGCTAACAAAGCAGGGTGTCGTAGCATCCTTTTAGTAGCAGCTGATAAGCCAGGGGGTTGTAGCCTCGTTCTAGTGGTAGCTGGTAAATAGGGTGTTGTATCATCCTTTAAGTAGTAGTTGACAAACTAGTGGGTCATATACTCCTTCCATTATTTTCTGGTAAATAGGGTGTAATACCATCCTTGTCTATAGTAGCAGGAAAAACTATTTGTAAATAACAATTTTGCAGTAATAGGACGTATTGGTGGTTTACCCAATTGAGGTTCCATGATAAAAATATGTGTTTTGTGTATCGTCTTGATTATATGTTTTGATTAAAGTTTAATAAGTGATTAAAGTGGTAAAATTTTAACAATATCGATTCAGCCCCCTCCTCTCAGTATTGACCAATATTCCAACATGGTTGAGGTTGGTTTCATTTTACGTAAGCTTGAAACTAGAAACAAACTATACTTGTAGTGACCCATTTATTTTTTTAATGAGCTTGACACGTAAAGGGAACTATGCTTGTAATGACTTGTTTCATTTTTACACAAGCTTGAAACAGAAGAGAACTATGCTTGAGCGGACTTGTTTCATTTTTAAACAATCTTGAAATGGAAAAGAAACTATGCTTGTAAGGATCCATTTATTGATAAGAAAAAATAGTTTTGACTCCAACTATGGATTCCAAGAGGTCTTCATTAGATGGAATAATTTTTCTCCGTAAGGAATACATGTCGAGAGACTCATCAAGATAAGGGGGAAAAACATGCTCCAAATCTCCCATTAAAGTAGTAACCATGTTAACTACTATATCTATGTCAAGAGAATTTGAGCATATAATGAGTGGATGTTTCTCAATAGAAGTTGAAGGCATGGAACATAAGGATACGCAATTAACTTTTGGCAAGGGAGGAACCACTAGAACATTCAGAACATTAAGGGAAGTCTAGTGGCTGACAATCATACAATGATATGGTCTCACAAATGAAAGCTAATCAATGGTCATAATCTTCCCCTCATGGTTAAAATGTATCACTCAAAAGAGTGTGTACATTACAAATTTCATAGCATAGACATAACAACATCCAATGATAATATTAGAATCTAAGGGACCTTGGACTACCATAACAACAATACAAACAATTTTCCCTCCTAAGGTAATAGGTAACTGAGGAAGGATCCCTAAAGGTCTGTTAGGTCTTCTATTGAAAGTCAGTATTATGATCAGTGACTGGAACAAGCATAGGAAAACCTATAACTTTCCAAGCAATTGAAGATAAAATACTAATTGTGGCTCCCTCATCGACAATAGTGCAAATTATATTCTTATTACAATCCCACATGATGATTTGAAAAGGCATGCAAGAATGAAGAGTAAGCTCTTCTATCTTATTTCAATAAAATAAAATGACCTCACCACTTATAGGGGATTCTTTTGAAATGAACAGGATGCCCCCTTGTCCTGAACAATCGAATCTGACAAAGAAAAATTCAGTGGCATTTGATTCACTCTCTACCAGTAAAGTGGGATCAACTAAGGATAGGATCAGATCGACCACTTGGTATTCACTCTTCAAAGGAAGAGTGGGATCAACTATCTCTTCACTCTCTATGGAAAGAGTGACATCGACAAAGGGTGTAACTCGATCGACCACTTTATCAACCAATGGGGGGTCAAGAGACAACTTACTATATCCTGTTAGAAGATTTTTTTGAGATATAGTAATTTATTCCAATAACTGTGAATCTTCATCCATGCAAGGAAAAAGGTAAGTAAGGTAATATTTTTTTGAGATATAGTAATTTATTCCAATAACTGTGAATCTTCATCCATGCAAGGAAAAAGGTAAGTAAGGTGCATGTCCTTACATAACAAGAAATGATTCTTGACTTTACCTTTGTGACTCTTGACAATAGAGTCACTGGTTGATGGGGTGTCATCAGCGTTATGTCTAGAGGTTGATGACATGGGTTGTTGGGAGAGATGAGACCATGATTCTAATACTTTGGAAACACCATGACTATCCTTATGAAGGTGGTCACACTTGAAAATAATGCAAGGAAATTTGGGATTACAAGTTGCTTTACATTGATCAACACTCTCATCACTATTAGAATTAATTGGTTGTGTTGATGTTTGAGAAATATCAGAGATGCTTGAACTTTAAAACTTTTAACAAACAAATTAAACACTTATTAATTTCATAAATCAACCACATATGAATCTTTATATCATCCACATATGAATCTCATAAATAAATAATCCATATAAATAAATGAACCATAAGACACAAGATATACCCTGAGAAATAATTTTTTACAACACATAAGTAGATTTCATGATAAGAGATATCACCACAGTAGTATAGAAGAGAGATACACAGTAACCCTACAAATACAACTCTATGCAATTGTATTGAACTTTCCATATGCCTAGCATATTAATAACAAGACAAAAATACTAGCAGGCATAAGGTAGAGCATAGGAGGCTCAGTAAACACATTGAGAACACCACATAGTCCATTCACAAGGAGGAGATAACTAGAACTCTCTCCATGGAAACATTAGCACCCTTCCTTTCCTCAATTAGATTTAATTGAATGTTCATTATCTTGAACTAAAAGTGAACTAACTTGAACTGAATATTAACTTTACTTGAAATGAATGTTAACTGACTTGAACTTAATGTTAAATGACTTGAAAAAAAAATTAACTGACTTGAACTGAATGTTAACTAACTTGAACTAAATGTTAATTGACTTGAACTAAATGTTTAATTACTTGAATTGAATGTTAACTGAATTGAATTGAATTTTAACATACTTGAACTGGATGTTAACTGACATGAAATGAATGTTAACATACTTGAAATGAATGTTATTTAACTTGAATTGGATTTTAACTTTACTTGAACTGAATGTTAACTAAATTTTGATCACTTAGTTAACATGATAACCCAAGTGTCAGCAATGCTTCACTCTTATTTCCATCCATGCACAATTTCTATTATTAACTTTTTCATCATCTCCATAGTTAACTGATGCATGTTGATTGATTAACAATATTCTATTCTTTACTTAATTTATTACATTCACTAATAGTTCAACTAATGCTTAACTAAAATATTATGCCTATAAATTCCTCTCATTAGAATATTATTCTTCTACTGAAATATTTCATCTTTCTTAATTATCTCTTACCATCAAACTACAAGATCAATTTCCCTCTGCTGTTAACTGTCTAAGTATTGAGCTACCATGATGTCCACTTCAGAATTCACATCCTTGTTGTCTCCAAGAAAACCCTCCATTGTCTAAGAACACCTAATTTATAACCAATTCAGCATATATGACCTCAGACCTGCATCTGGTTTCTAGGGATTTCAAAGAGTTGGTGAGGCAAGGAACAAGTACTATGAAATTATGTAGCTCTAGATTAGTAAGAGCCATTCTATCAAGAGATAAACCTTTCCATGAATTAGTGAAGTGGTGTATCGAGTGATACATTCCAGAGAAGAAATCTATCGTGTATAGACTTGGTGTTGAAATTTTTTCGAAAAACAAAGAGTTTCTCTAAGAGTTGCTGGAAATTGAAGATGACTCGGATCGACTGCTATTTGATGAAGATACTCTTAGTGATAAAATGAGAGAGTTGTCTCCAAAAATATTTGGTGTTTTTCTCAGAACTTTGTTACCACTTGTAACTGATCCCCCTTCTAATATTTTAATTTAAAAGCTTAATATATTCTCTAAAGAAACTCAAGCAATGATTACCATGGTAAGCTCAATTTTGGGTTACAATTATGATATGGTGTTTGATGACACTATCTTAGGTTTGCTTCTGATGTTAAATTTGATAAATTAAAAGTCTCCCATAAAATTAGACATTGTTTCTTTCCTTATAGACATGATCCATAGACAACTAGAGAACTTCACTTCCATGAAATTCTTTAGATAGCATTCATACATATTGTTCTTGATACTATATTGCAATAATTTGTTTTTTTTACCAATAAGACATGAAAAAACTTCCTGACAAATTATTAACAAATTATTGCAATATAGTATCAATGACTTTTTCATGTCTTATATTGCGTGAGCAAACATACATGATCAAAGATTCCTTCCTAGATCACAAAACGTGTTAAATACTGGAGGTTTTCGGTGGTTGAGATGAAATCTAGGGAATATCCATGGCATAAAGTCATTTCACGATCCATACTTGTGCGGATAAAACCGCAATCTCAAATCGTGAAAAGGTGTAGAGGTCGCAAAGATCAACGGCCACAATGAAGAAGGAGATAAATCTATGGATATGGTTCATTTCACAAGGAGAACTAGTGTGGATGAATATCTAAGTTTCTCGTTGTGAAAAATGGTGGCACCTGCTCAGATCGACAGCTGCATGAAAGGTCGATCTCGATCAACGGCTAAGAACGCCTCGCAATCCAGAACTGCCTGCGGTGTTCAGAAGAGAGAAGTTGGTGGTAGGATGAATAAAATGTAGACGGTAGATATGAAATATTCCTTTGATTGGATGGATGAGAAGACTCCTGAGGTACAAATTTCCCATCCAGTGTGGAAATGACAGCGGAGGACACGTTCACGTGTGTAATCTGCGCTCTCGCGGATTGGACAATTTCTTCGATGCCATTTGTAGCACGCGTAGAGGTGGAATCAACCCTGTGGCAACATCATATCACAAAAGTATGAGTGGATTTTGTGTGTGCTGGTCTACAAAAATGAATAAAGTAGCCGGTGAATCTGCATCTCACACGAGGTAAAGCCAGCGTGATGCGGGATACCATTCCGTTTCCTACTTCAAAGGAATAGGGAAACATTGGAGCGTCCACTTCATGAAGTATGCAGCATGGGTCTAATGTACTAGATGGCATCCACAACTGCTCCCCACAACAAAGAGTGAGGTGCCATGGCCAGTGAAACCAAATGAATAGATTCCCATCAAGTAAAGGATCACTCTGCTCGCGTCTTCGCACATGTTGAGACCAGATACACTCGATGATAGAATGTGCATGAATGTTTACCATCCTGTGCGAAGATAAATCCCAAAGCCCTATAAATACTTCCTTCAGTTCAATAAGAGTGAACTAACATGTCTCCAGAAGCCGAGTTCTACTTCTCCACGAAGTTGCAGAGGCTTGATAGAGTTTCACGATGAAGATCTAGTTTGAAAAGCTTGTTCGTCTGGGGGTGTTGATGGTTGGTGAGAAGATTCTGCACTCTCTCGTTTCCTTAGTATTTGCATTCCAATGGTGGCACCAGCCATTAGTGCCCAGACGTGATACTCGTGCCTCCAACGACACGGGGTTTAGACACTTACTTCCCGTAAGTGTTTTTCCAGGAACCCTTGATACCGTCGCGCCCACCAAAGCCTCCGCAGAAGGGGACAATCATTAATTGTTCCCTATGTAAATATTTGTTCAAATGGGAGTGTTAGGGGATCAAAGCCCTCATCATTATGATTGTGAATTACACTTGTCAAGGGTGATGGGGCTAGTGTAGATGTGCTACACCTTTGTGCCTGTGGGGATTCTCACCTCACTAGAGGTGAGGAGTACAAGAATGATAGACCACCCCACAGGTCCATATCAACCAGAAGCAATATGGCCCTTCTTGTAGAGCCCATGTGTAACAGTGTCAACCAGCAAGGAAGGAGGTGGCAGATCTGACTGGACTAGCAATGGAGGCCGACCACTTTTCCAGTGTGTGACCATGCAGAAAGCTACATTTGAACACAATGGAAGCACACATTTTAGGAAGAGAGGGAGGCATCATCCTTATCATCCGTCATGGCAGCTGAGCACGTCAAGCTGTTATTCAAGCCGAATGAAACATGCAACGCGACGATGTTTGACGTGCATATTTTTAAAACATGGAGATAGTCCACTCTTTGCATTGTTAACGCCTGATGGTGACTTGTAACATCTTTTTATTCGATAGCTTCAGCATTAGGATGGTATAAAAAATGCTCTCGATAGAGGGAGAAAGGAGTTAGTGAATTGGATTGGGAAACAATCCCGGGCTGAGGCTCCCATTTGTAAATCTTAATACCTGTGTATGAATAAATTGCAGTGAAATACTGTTACTCACAGCAGAGATTCATGTGTTGTTTTTTTTCCCAATAAGTACTTTCTTTTACGTGTAAATTTGTTTCCTATTTCCAATCCATTTTGTTAATTGCTTTTCATGTCTGTAACTTAGAGTGTAGTGGTTCTAAATTCATACTCGTTATGCTCCGATCGTTGTTCCAAGAATTCATCAATGGTTCTTCTAAATTTGAATGGAATTCATCTCGACGATGCTCCATGCAATGGACTATCCCTCCTTGTACTCTAAATCGCCCGCTAAATATCTCCTGATTGGGAAATCAGCAGCTATCTTGCCTATGTTTGCAATTTTACATCATTCTTTCCATTTGTAATCATTTCTTATGTAGGTCTTGACTCCATTTTCCCATGGTCCCTTGTCCCTGATAATCCCACCATGCACCTCAACATAATTTTCCCCATTTAGGATCCTAGCCCCCTGATTATGCTGATTGAAAATCCTATGCAGAGTAGAATTTGGTGACACACAAGAATGACAAACTTATGTGGAGTATACTCCAGTGACAAGCGAGAGATTTCTCTCTGACTGTGCATGGCCGGAGGCACAGTCTAAAGTGGTTCTCTTGTTTCCCGGGAGCAGCCTCCCCTCGCTTAACCTTGGGGGCTCAAAATCCCAATGCCAACAAACTGGTGCCATTGCCGAGGACGAACTTGAATATCCTCCTTGGGAAGAACGACAAAGATTTAGATCTGGCTGTTGATGGTGAACAATGGGTCAGACACCAAGAACGTGGAGCACTTTTCACCTTGACTCCACTCTTGAAGGGTTTAGGATTCAGAGACTCTATTGGTGATGTAATCCAGAAATCTAATGATTGAGGAAGGCTATCCAATCCCACCTGGAAAATGGACCCCTCATAAAGCTCAAAAATTCAAGGCGGAAGGTCCAAGACCTCAATTTCACGTTTCTTCAAGGATGCCTTATCCTATCTTGTAAGTTTTCTCTTATATTTTCTTAGATTTATCAAAACAACATTCTATGGCCTAGCTCATCCTAAGAAGAGCCATGAATATGTTCCTATTTATCCTTCTTTACAAATCAAAAGCATTGCGTCATCTTGTACATCTGATTTTGGCCTAGATATTTATTTGGGGGCACCCGATGTCAAAGGGCACCCCTGTGAAATTCATGAAACCTCAGACGATAATTTAGCTATCATACCTAACCTTGTCTCCCCCATTTCTCCAAGCTGATATAAACCACTGTGATTACCTCCTATCCTCCATGATTTTCCCATGAAATATTACAAGTACCTCCCCAAGTTCGACGGAGAATCCGAAAACTTGACTACTGAGAAACATCTACAAGCCTTTGAGCATTTCTCTAACCTTTTTGAGATAGAACATGACGATGTCTACCTGTAGGCTTTCACTCTATCCTTGTAAGGAGATGCCAATGTATGGTTTAAACATTTGCATCCTAATTCCATCAACACTTGGGAAGAGCTTTCTTGCATATTCTTGACGTTTTGGGGTAGGATCCGGCTACTGGAACAAATACTTTCAGAGTTTTATTCTTTGAGGAGACATGAAGGTGAGGCCGTATCCAGTTTTAACAAAAGATTCACAAGCTTCTATTATAACATGCCTAAGGAAGTTCAACCTCTTGAGAACACTGCTAAGATATATTATGCAGCCGCCTTTCCTCCTGGCCTGTCCTTGCTTATTTTGGAGAGAAAATCAACCACCTTACAACACATGTTCGCTGATTGTTTGGAGGTTGAGGAAAACCTTAATATGTCCAAGAAATTGTCAGATCAGGACCATGGTAGTGAAATAAAAGGTACATAAAAATTGGTTGGGCCCTACAAGCAGAAGAAAGAATCCTATGGCCTATCAAAGATCTCGCATGGTATGCAGAAAGATGATTGGCCTGAGGTTGAAATAAATGGTCCTGCAGGATTATTCTCTGAAAATGGCGATCTATCCCGCTCTTGGTCAACTAGGGATGATTTTAAGGAGTTTGGTGCACCTGTGTATGATGAATATGAAGAAGAGTACCTGCATAATATACTTGATGAGCTAGCTGTTGAAACGACACCTTCTGATGAAATAAATCAAAGTGCAATGCAAAATCGGGAGGGTGGAGCGAGAAAATATGATGAGGGAACTAGAGGTGATAGCTTACCATTATGTTATGCCTCCTTTGAGTTGATACAGCATATGATTGAGGCCTTCAAGTAAAAGTAGAAAGAAACAGAGGTGGTGTAGGCCAGAAACTTGTATGAAAATGAAGATGGATGCAGTAGCTTATAGATAAATACTTGTTTTGATACTCCACCTTTAGGAATGCCGCCTCACACTGAAGGAGTATGCCTACTCGGTTCCACTAGAGAAGCTGAGGACCTCCCTCTCTAAGCGCATCAAGCCCTTGTTACAGAAATTTTAGATGGAGAGAGGAATATTCTGTTAGAGAAATATTTTGTGGGTCCTCATCTGCAATCTTCCAAGCATCAACCTGATGACTTCCTAGTAGTAGTAAGCTCCAAGTAGCTTTCCCATGAGCAGGTGACAGGGTGTGTTGGAGGTTTCCATGATTTCTACGACCCCGTGGCCGAATACATGGAGGGTCTAGGTGAAGGAAATGATTGGTCGCATCTCTTCCTTAAAGATCAGTTTGTTTATCATTTCATTCTCCCATTATCTATTTCATTTTTGTCCATTAAGCACCATACAAGAACAATAATATTAGGCAAGTTGCTTGATTGGATTCATTGGAAGTCTAATTTTACTTAGTCGGACTTGTGTACAAAGTTAGGTACAGTAGGTAGGAGAAAATAAGCTCAGTTGTTATCGAGCATTTCCTTCATTACTATTTTCAGTTTGTTTCCATTTTCAATTACCAGCACAGGTTTACAGTCACCAGCATGATTTGCAAGAGTGGCATGAATTTGGTGAAATAGTAACATGGAGTAGAATGGATATGTCAAAGAACGACTGAAAGTGTCCCAATGGTTTTGGCACTTGGTCTACAGGGGTTCTTTGCTACCTCGCTGGGAGGATGTCATCCCTCATGGAGCTAGTTGTTAATAATCCATTTTAACAGTTGATTTAAGGACCTGATGGAATTTTGGTAAGGGTTCCAGCCCCTCAAATTTCATGTGACCACCCTTCTATGAAGAAAGCGGCAGGTGTGTTGTAACATTAGGCAGGATTCATAATCAAGGGCTGTGATTGATTAAGGGAGGATCCACAGTTCCAAGCCGCTTAGCGTGAGAAAACATGCACGATCAAAGCTTCCTTCCCAGATCATGAAACATGTTAAAGATCGGAGGCTTTTTATGGTTGAGATGAAATCTGGGGTAGATCCACAGCCTAAATTCATTTCGCGATCCATACTTGTGCGGATAAAACCACAATCTCAAATCGTGAAAAGGTGTAGAGGTCGCAAAGATCAACAACTGTGATGAAGAAGGAGATAAATCTATGGATATGATTCATTTCATAAGGTGAACTAGCGTTGACAAATATCTGAGTTTCCCGTTGCGAAAAATGGTGGGGCCCGCTTAGATCAACAGCTGCATGAAGGGTCGATCTCGATCGACGGCTAAGAATGCCTCGCGATCCAGAACTGCCTGCGATGTTCAGAAGAGAAAATTTGGTGGAAAAATGAATAAATTGTGGATGACGGATATGAAATATTCCTTTGATTGGATGGATGAGAAGACTCCCAAGGTACAAATTTCCCATCCAATGTGGAAATAACAGCGGAGGAGACATTCACGTGTGTAATCTGTGCTCTTGCGGATTGGCCGATTTCTCCGACGCCATTTGTAGCACGCGTAGAGGTGGAATCAACCCTATGGCAGAGTCATATCATGAAAATATGAATGGATTTTGTGTGTGCTAGTCTACGGAAATGAGGAAAGTAGTCGGTGAATCTGCAGCTCACACGAGGTAAAGCGAGCGTGACGCGGGAGACCATTTTGTTTCCCACTTCAAAGGAATAGGGAAACATGGGAGCGTCTACTTCATGAAGTATGCAGCACAAGTATAATGTACTAAATGGAATCCACAACTACTCCCCGCAGTAGACAGTGAAGCACCACGGCTGGTGAAACCAAATGACTAGATTCCCAGCAAGTAAAGGATCGCTCTACTTGCATCTTCGCACATGTTGAGACGAGATACACTCGATGATAGAATGTGCATGAATGTTGACCAGACTATGTGAATATCAATCCTGAATCCCTATAAATGCTGCCTTCAGTTCAACAAGAGTGAACTAATATGTCTCCAGAATCTAAGTTCTACTTCTCCACGAAGTTGCAGAGGCCTGATAGAGTTTGATGATGAAGATATGGTTTGAAAAGATTATCCGTCTAGGGGTGTTGATGGTTGGTGAGAAGGTTCCACACTCTCTCATCTCCTTAGTATTTGCATGCTAATGGTGACACCAGCCATAGGGGCCCAGACGTGATACACGCACCTCCAACGACGCCGGGCTTGGACACTTACTTTCCATAAGTGTTTTTCCAGGAACCCTTGATACCGTCGCGCCCACCAAAGCCTCCAAAAAATGGGATAGACATTGACTGTTCCCTATGTAAACATTTGTTCGCATGGGAGCGTCAGAGGCTCAAAGCCCTCATCATTCTGATTGTGAAGTACACTTGTCAAGGGTGATGGGGCTCGTGTAGATGTGCTACACCTTTGTGCCTATGGGGACGCTCACCTCACTAGAGGTGAGGAGTACAAGAATGATAGACCACCCCACAGGTCTGTCTAAACTAGAATAAATATGGCCCTTCTTCCAGAGCCCACGTGTAACAGTGTCAACCAACAAAGAAGGAGGTGGCAGATGTGACTAGACCAGCGAAGGAGGCTGACCACTTTGCTAGCATGTGACCATACGAAAAGTTGCATTTGAAGATGGTGGAAGCACACATTTTAGGCAGAGAGGGAGGCATCATCCTTATCATCCGTCATGGAAGCCAAGCATGTCAAGCTATTATTCAAGCTGAATGCAATAGCTAGTGCCACGATGTTTTTCATGCATATTTGTAAAATGTGGCGATAGTCCACTCTTTTCACTGTTAACGCCTGATGGCAACTTGTAACAGCTTTTTATTTGGTAGTCTCAGCATTAGGATGGTATAAAAAATGCTCCCGATAGAGGGAGAAAGGAGTTAGTGAATTGGATTGGGAAAAAATCTCAGGCTGAGGCTCCCATTTGTAAAGCTTGATACCTATGTATGAATAAATTGCAGTGAAAGACTGTTACTCATAACATAGATTCCAGTGTCGTTGTTTTCCCAATAAGTACTTTCTTTTACGTGTAAATGTGTTTCCTGTTTCCACTCCATTTTGTTAATTGCTTTTCATGTCTACAACTTAGAGTGTAGTGGTTCGGAATTCATACTCATTATGCTCTGGCCACTGTTCCAGGCATTCATCAATGGTTCTTCTATATTTGCATGGAATTCATCTTGCCGGTGCTCCATGCGATGAAATTTCCCTCCTTGTCCTCTAAATCACCTGCTAAATATCTCCTAATTGGGAAATCAGCAAATATCTTACCTCTGTTTGCAATTTTACGTCATTCTTTCCATTTGTAATCATTTCTTGTGCAGGTCTCGACTCCATTTTCCCATGGTCCCTTGCCCCCGATAATCCCACCATGCACCTCAACATACTTTGCCCCGTTCAGGATCCTAGCCCCCTGATTATGCTGATTGAAAATCCTATGTGGAGTAGACTCTGGTGACACACAAGACTGACAACCTTATGTGGATTATACTCCGGTGACAAGTGAGAGATCCCTATCTGACTGTGCAGGGCCAGAGGCGCAGTCTAAAGTGGTTCTGTTGTTTCCCGGGAGCGGCCTCCCCTCGCTCGACCTTGGGAGCTCAAAATCCCAGTGCCAACACTTTGTAAATCCATTACATTGTAGGCTTCATATGTTTCTAACCTTATTGATCAGTTAGCCAAAACCAGGGCTGAAATGAGTATTAAAGAGGCTCAATTGAATAAGGTTCAAATTGAACTAAGGAAAAAAGTGATGAAGTTAGATCGTTGAATGAATAATTAGAAAAAAAGGATGTGGCAATCTCAGAGCTAAGTAAAGTTAAATCCAATATTCAGAAGGATATCCAATCATTGTCTAAAACTATGAGTGGAAATACGTTGTTGAAAGTATATCGAAAAATGATTTGGGATCAAATTGTGACTCTGGTGTCATCCCATTGGAAGCATTTCATGATTTCACAAGATGACATAGATCTTGTTATTGGCGCTTATAAGGATGCTTGAGACACACTTACACAGTTATACAAAACTCAGGACTATTCCAAGGCTATAATAGAAATTCTCACTGAGAATACAGATCAATAGCTTTAGATTTGGCTATAATATAAAGAATATAGATGGTCATTGAAGCTAATAAAATGACTACCAAAAATATGTTGGCCTGAAATGTCAGTGAGAGAGCATCTCCATTATATCATGATGTCGAGTCATTTAAGTCCATGTTTTATTTTCTTATTCATTAATGGATCCCATCCCCGTGGGATGAGACCCTTTCATGATTTATGGTTTCAATTTCTCCTGCATCAGAAATCCTTATGGCTTGATTTGAATTTTCCAAATTCCTAACATCAATAATTCATGACCAAATGATAATTTTTTTCTACAATCAAGTATTTCATATAGTAATCTTACATTGTATATCTAATATTATATCATCAATATATGTTCTTTCAAGGGCTTTCGATTTAGATGGAATGTGATTCAAGTATAATAAGCTCAGTGGTGGAATGGACTCCCAAGGTTGAGAAGCAAACAAATAATGAAGGATTAAACTATTTCATTAATAAGGCCATGTACATCATTTATAATCTTTGATGTGGTACTTCTCCTCCAATAATCTTTCATGAATACAATAATTTGATGCAATTATGATAAGACACAAAAACTGGAAATATGTGCCTATTTGAGGAGTACAAAGAGATAACAATACATGGCTTTGAACTGAAACCCTATCTTTTGTCTACATTTTCACTCCCATGTTGTTTTCTTTAGAATATCAGGAAAATATTTGATTCATACTACATTCATTTTTCCAAGCATGAGATCCCAATCACCTTTAAATTACGCAAAGAGATGGCGCCTTTCTTGGTGAATCTAGGAAAACACAGTCCTTATTTGAAACTTGCATGTTAAATATGTCAAATATTCCAAATGGGGGGAATGAATATTGTTGGAATATTCACCAATACTGGAAGGGGGGGATGAATCAATATTGAGAACTTTTTACAATTTCAAACATCAAAACAAAAAATTTAAACATTAATTGTTAAAAATGTCATTCATCCTGGCATAAAATCATACACATTGGACAATATATTTTTACATGGAAAACCAGTCGGGATAAAACCATGTAATTCCTTGCTTATATAATAAAAGTATTACATTCATAGGAAGAAACAACTTATTTTTTATGAGAACCAAATCAAAGGAGGTGTAATGTACCATATTAGAAAGCGAAAATACTTTTTTTTTGTTTTTATAATATTTTTACACACACTGACCTAAGATTTCACTACCACAATTACAAGTCCACACATAGAGTAACCAACAACTCGAATTCGGCACAATGTGAGATAAAACACTATGTTATTTAATTATCAATGGATGGAAACACAAAGGAAACAATAATGGATTCTATAGATGATGCAAATACATATAGAAATATGATACAAAAGTCAAGAGATGAATGCTAGCATGAAATAAAGAAAGAATGGGGAAAATGCAACTTCAACCAAAAGATATACCTTCACAAGTGCACTTTCCACAAGAAAATGATACCTTGAACTAATGTATCCTTATTCCCAAGTGCACCCCCAGCCAAATAGGAACTATATACAACCAATAGATATGGTTGCAAGAGAATGGAACAACCATTAGTGCATTCTTTGTAACTGAAACCCCTAGATATTGTAAAATGTTTGTATATTAGGAAAATGGAAACCTTTTTGGGTGAAAAAATGTGTTTCCAACTATAAAATATTCTCCAAATGTAATGGAATAGGTCTTATATCCAATAAATGCATGGTAATATCATAACCACAATACTAGTTCAATATTCAGAACACCCACGGCAGCAGAACTTCCAAACAAACACTAAGAAATTCCAAACACAAAAAAATCATCAAAAATGTAATCCAAAACACTATCAAATCATATACACTTCAAGAAAACAATCAACACACTCTAATCAATAAATATCTATAGAGAAATATGAATGATCTCTCCTCCCTACCAATTAGGGTGGAATCTTTCAACACCAAACCAGTTACAAATGCAAGGGGCACATCACCCAAGCTCAAAAATATCAAGATCTCTCCAATTGAAAAATAAAATGACCAGAATTTCCTCCCAAAGGATCCTGCATTCTTATTATAAATCTCCTTGTGACCTTTTTCGCCTTATTCTAGATTTTTCTCTTCAAAATAATAATAAAATTGTTTTTTTTAGAGAATGTCTCATCACCCTTCCATGGATAATTTTGTCCCATTGGGGGGATCGATCTTACTTGCGCCTTGATTTATGGGATTCCATCCTTTTTAGTGGGAGTTGCAAATCCTCATGGCCCATTCTTCCACTCATGCACCCTCCTTGGCTATTTTTATCCAATGGAGCGTTAGCTTCCTTTGTTCCTTGATTTGTGGTATTCCGTCCTTGTCTGGTAGGATTTACAACTCGTCTTTGATCCATTATTCCTCTAATGTTCCATCATTATCTTGGACTCCTCTTTATTCATGGATGTAACATTATTACCTATCCAAATCACCATTTTACCATTTACAAAATGACTTTAGGCAATTGAATCCCCTAATCTAATTATTTTCATGTTTGAGCCCATAGGAATTGGATGTATTAGTGAAATGGTCCATAGTGAACTTTTGGAGAAATTACAATCCTCCCCATCCAATATTCATTTTCTTCAAGCAATTGTAGATCAAGGTGATTCAATATTTATTCTCCTTCCCACATAACATCTTCACTTGGTAGATAGTTCCACTAAACAAGGTATTCATGGATTGATTGTCTCATCAGCTTCCTTCTCTCATATACAAGACACTTCATAGAACTAGGATCAATTTTCCTTCATCATCCAATGGAGGAAGTTATGTTGAAACTACTATTTGTTTTCCAACTACCCTCTTAAGACATGAAACATGAAACACATTATGGATCTGGATTCCTTCTGGAAACTCTAACTTATATGTTTCTTATCCAGCTTTCCACATAATATTCTAGGGATCTTAGAACCAAGGCTTCATTTTTTCTTCCCCCTTTCATTTTAGTGATGGCTTCTTGTATGGTTTCAACCTCAAGTGTACAAATTCATTAACCTAAACACTATGATTTGTTCTTTGTCGATTTGCATATATTTTTTGTTGATTTTGAGTTGTTTGCATATTATCATTGTGTGTTTTAAGGATGTACTCACTCTCTTAAATCCAATATTTGGATCTAGGTTCTCTACTATCTTCAAATATCTAGTCAATAAAGGTCATGGGATTCATAACCATGCAATGATTTAAATGGAAACATACCAATGGACATGTGGTATGTTGTATTGTAATGGTGCTCTCCCAAATGAAACCATTTAATCCAATATCGTTAATTCCCAGTCACATAGTTCCTCAAATATCTTTCTAGACATTGCTTGAATCTCTCTATCTATCCATCGGTTTGTGGGTGGTATTCGGTACTATGTGTCAAATATGTTCCCACTAGTAATAATAAATCCTTCCAAAAAGTTCCAGTAAATCTACTATCTTTGTCACTACTAATGATCTTATGCAGACCTTGCAATCTGAAAACCACTTTGAAGATTAAAAGATAACCCACATGTGTAGTTGAATATTCTGATGGAATGGAGAAGAAGTTAGAAATATTTGTGAATATGTCCACCACCAAATATATGTAGTCTCTCTCATGCACCTTGGGTAATATGATGATGAAATCCATGGATATGTTTCCTCTTTTTTATTCTAGAATAGAGAGAGGTTGTAATAGAGTTGTAGGGTTTGTGTGCTCTACTGATCCGTTGGACCTCAAATTGAGTGCATTAAAAGTTTGTTGTAAAAGAATGCGATCAACAGGTTGATTAATGGAACAGCATTATAGAAATTAAATGCTTAAATAGAAATGAAAGGCAAAACTAATAAACAGATGTGGGAAAAACAAGCACAGAATCAGAGCGTCACAAACAGAAGTTGATAACGGAGTTCACCCCCTCCACTGGGCTACGTCTCCGGGTCGCTCTCCAATGGGTACCGATCCAATTAATATTTTTTTAAATGGTACAAAATGGTTCTGGAAACAACTTCAACAACTGTAAATAGAATGTTGTACAAAATATTTAAGACCTCTCATCTAGAAATTACATTTATCCTTCGAAAGGCAAAGAAAGATAAAATATAACAGAGAAAGTCGACTTCCACAGCATTTCAACACTTTACGGAAAATTCTCCAAGCTTCTCATAATAGAGAAATGATGCACTGCCTTCTAAATGAGCTAAATCCTGCCCCTGTCACTGTGGCCAGAATCCCCTATTTAAGCATTTAGCGGGAGGGATAAGTAACCGATTCTATTCCATCATCTCAGCTGTTATTTTTTTTATTATTATTGTTACAACCATACACTAAGATGAACCATGCAATTCAGCCAAGTCATTGCACAAGCATTATGTTAGCACGACATTCCATATCCCCAAAACGTTTCAACTAACTCCACGCACATGTTGACTCACAACACGTTGCAATTACCGTTACGCACATATGTTGCACCATAACATAGCGTCACACGTAATGTAACCATTTGATGTCACCACTAACTTCGTAATGTCACAGCAAGTGCGATAAGTTTGTCACAGTTAAGTCTGTCACAGCTAAGTCTGTCGCAGCTAAGTCTGTCACAGCTAAGTCTGTCACAGCTAAGTCTGTCACAGCTAAGTCTGTCGCAGCTAAGTCTGTCACAGCTAAGTCTATCACAGCTAAGTCTGTCGCAGCTAAGTCTGTCACAGCTAAGTCTGTCACAGCAGTGTGATAAGTCTGTCGCAGCTAAGTCTGTTGTAGCTAAGTCTGCCACAGCTAAGTCTGTCATAGCTAAGTCTGTCGCAGCTAAGTCTATCACAGCTAAGTCTATCACAGCTAAGTCTGTCACAGCAGTGTGATAGGTCTGTCACAGCTAATTCTGTCACAGCTAAGTCTGTCGCAGCTAAGTCTGTCGCAGCTAAGTCTGTCACAGCTAAGTCTGTCACAGCAGTGTGATAAGTTTGTCACAGCTAAGTCTGTCACAGCAGTGTGATAAGTCTGTCGCAACTAAGTCTGTCACAACAGTGTGATAAGTCTGTCGTAGCTAAGTCTGTCACAACAGTGTGATAAGTCTGTCATAGCTAAGTCTATCACAGCAAGTGCGATATGTCACCACTATGTTTAGCATATGTGTGGAACATACATGTGTTATGTTCTTTGAACCATAGATTAATAACTATTGTACCCTATTGGATCAGTGTAAATTAAAGACGAATAATCCTTTGGATCATTCCTCCCCATTGGAGAGATTTTGGACCACCAAAATCCTGAATTATTCTGCAAGTAAGTGAGGGTATAGCTCCCTCACTTTTCCAATCTCCATCCATCTTGCTTTGCTAGGATGCATGCCCTTAAGCCCCACTCAGAGGTACTCAGCATTCCCCCTTCGTGAATTCCTTACATTTTTGTCAAGAATAACATCATCCTGCAACTCATTCATATATTCAGGTGCCATATCATCAACTGAAGGAATCTG
>LPNX010851900.1:530745-663739 GCA_001517045.1 Pseudotsuga menziesii
TTCTCTTCCTATTTACCATGTATTAGTGATGCATATACTTTCTGAAAATATTTATCTTCTGCATACTGTTCAATATAACTTTCATGTGTTAATGAACTGTTTTGAAGAATGATTGAAGCATTTGTAGGAGGCCTTGATAACATGTCTGCTACCTTATTATGAATTCCCTTTTTGTACTTAATTACGAGATGAAACTTTTGTAAGAATCCCATCCATCTTAAATGCCTACTTTGTTGTATTTTAGTTTGAGATTGTAAATATTGAAGTGGCTGATGATCAGTATGTATGACTGTCTCTTTTCCCATGATATAATGTTTCCACTTCTTCACACTCTATACTAAAGCATACAATTCTTTGTCATAGGTCGGATAGTTACTTACCACAGTAGAGAATGTTTCTGAATGGTAACAGACTGGCTTCCTCCCTTGCATCAAAATGGCTCCCATGGCAAACCTGCTGGCATCGGTCTCGATCTCAAATGGCTGCTGCAAATCTGGCAATGTCAGAACTGGTGTTGTGCTAATCTTTTCCTTCAAATTGTCGAAGGCTCTCTGATGCTTGCCTCCCCACTAGAAAATTTCTTTGACGCTTGTCAACGCATGTAATGGAGCAGCAATGGAAGAAAACCCAGAAATGAATTTCCTCCAATACTGAACCGCAACCAGAAAAATTCTGATTTCAGTAATGGTGTTAGGCCGTGGCAAGTTTACAATGACAGTAACCTTGGCTGGGTCCACTCGTAGGTGGCCTCCACCAATAATATGTCCTAGATATACTAAAGAAGTTTTAGCAAACTCACATTTAGACATTTTTACATAAAGCTTCTCCTTCCTCAGTACATCTAAAAATTTCCTCAAATGTACAATGTGTTCCCCCCAGGTTTTTCTAAACACTAGGATATCATTCAGATATACAATTACAAAATCATCAATAAATGGTATAAATACATCATTCATGACCCGCATGAAAGTAGCAGGAGCGTTACATAGCCCGAAAGGAATTACAAGCCATTCATACAAACCCTGTTTTGTTTTAAACGTTGTTTTCCAGGAATCATTTTCAACAACACGGATTTGATGATACCCACTACGCAGATCCAATTTTGTAAAATAAATGGCATGTTTCAACTGATCAATCAAATCATCAATGCGAGGAAGAGGATACCTGTTTTTAATGGTGATTTTGTTAAGGTCCCTGTAGTCGATACACATCCTCCACGACCCATCCTTCTTTGGAACCAAGACTATAGGAGAGCCACAAGGAGAAGTGCTTGGCCGGATGACCCCCTTCTCAATCAGCTCCTAAACCTGCTTCTTGATCTCCTCATTCTACATTACAGACATCCGGTACATGGCTATGTTCGGGATTGGCACATCCTGCTGCAAATGTATCTCATGCTGAATCTCTCTCTTTGGTGGTAATGCTTTCGAATCTTGAAACAAGTCATCATACTCAGAAATGATTTCAATCAGTTCAGATTTCTATTTAGGATCACATCCTTCAAAATATTTAGAGATCTCATCATTTTTCACTTTAACCATCATTAACACAAAGTTCTTACTAGCATTTACCAACCTCTTCATTTGTCCTGCAGAGACTATGGCTAGATTGGTTTTTGTCTTAAGTGCTCGTACGATATATTCTACACTATCTTTAAAAAGATGATACTTATTCTACTCTCTATAAAAGACTGCTTTCCGGTCATACAAATATGGACTCCCAAGTACTATCCCACAAATGTCAAGTGGCACTACATCTAATTCTACCTCATCCATGAACTTTTCAGTAATTGCAAACTTCAATACACATTTCTTTGTAACGTGTAATTATGTATCATTAGTAACCCAACCAAGAGGATAGGGTTTTTCATGAGGCATAGTAACTAAATGCAATTTCTTAACCACTTCTTCTGATATCAGATTTACTTGTGAACCACTATCAAACAATGTATCAATCTTTATGTGATTTGCAATGAGACGAACATGAAACACTGCACTTCTATTTTTATCATTTTTCCTAGAAGTAGATGACATATTTGTACTTGCACTAGAACTTGATTTTGCATCAATGGGAAGTGAGATACTTTTATTCTTACCCTAGATTCCAACAGTTGTAATCTTTGTTTCATCACCTGAGTCGGATCCCAAGTCTTGAATAACTGCTGCAGTAGCTTTTGCTTTTCCTTTATCTTTGTTTCCTCCGTACTTCTTTGGCCTTAACTCCAGATGAAGTGTCCAACACTTAGAGACATCATGACCCTTCTGACAATGTGAACACGTAGGATATTCACCCTCTTTCTTAACAGTAGCCATCTTCTTTTTCCCCTTATCTTGACCTTTCGATTTGCTGTCAAATTTAAATGATTTCTTCACAAAAGTATCATTAGCATGCTTACCCCTGGCTTCTAAACGGGTATCTTGAACACATACATCATCCAAATTACTGGGGTTAAACATTAACAAAGTATGCTTCAAATAATAATGCATGCCACCAATGTACTTAAGAAGAGTTTCATGTGTATCTAATGAAACATTTAATGCAATAGCCCTCTTTCTGAATTCATGAGTATAATCTTGAATGCTTTGTCCTTTAGCTTGTCTAAACATTTTCCAACCCATGGTTAATTATTGGATATGGCCTAAAGGATAAAATTGCTTCCTTAATACTTCAATGAATTCATTCCAAACTGAAATAATTTTACCATTCTTTCGAAGATCTTGCTGAATCTTGCTCTCCCACCAAGTAAGATCCATTCCACTCATTCTCAAAGTGGCCAATTGAATCCTGGAAGGGTCATCATTAATGCCCTGCACCCTGCAATATACTTCAAGCTGCTTGATCCAATTGTCTAACTTTTCAGCATCTAAATCTCCATTATAAATTGGTAACTCAAACTTAACATCCAATTTGAAATAAGGCATATTAGAATTTGCATTAGCATTATGTGAATGAGAAGCATGAGAAGAAGAGAAAGTTTGAGTAGTATCAAGAGGATCACCATCACCTCCTACTCCTTTACACTTTTCTTCCATCTTCACTTCTGCATCTTTGGATGAAGATCCTTCTTCTTTCTTCTTCCTTTCTGCTCGCTCATCGAGTAGAATTTCCATCATGGCTTTCATGCTCATAAAATCCTTTAGAAACTTAGATTAAGAAATAACAGGTCTTTCCCGTTCTGTATTTCCTTCTTCTTCCCCTCATGGAGAAGACATGGTTCTTGAGAATGTTCTCCTTGAGCCAATCTTAGGATCTTCTTCAACTAATTCTCCTTCACCATGCTTTAACCTGGATCTAGTAAGCATTCAAAAACTTGCACAAGTAGTCAACCAGCTCTGATACCATAACATGATCCGTCGGACCTCAACTTGAGTGCATTAAAAGCTTGTTGTAAAAGAATGTGATCAATAGGTTGATTAATGGAACAGCATTACAGAAATTAAATGCTTAAATAAAAACGAAAGGCAAAACTGATAAACAGATGTGGGAAAAACAAGCACAGAATCAGAGCGTCACAAACAGAAGTTGATAACGGAGTTCACCCCCTCCACTGGGCTACGTCTCTGGGTCCCTCTCCAATGGGTACTGATCCAATTAATCTTTTTTTAAATGGTACAAAATGGTTCTGGAAACAACTTTAGCAACTGTAAACAGAATGTTGTACAAAATCTTTAAGACCTCTCTTCTAGAAATTACATTTAGCCTTCGAAAGGAAAAGAAAGCTAAAATATAACAGAGAAAGTCGACTTCCACAGCATTTCAACACTTTACGGAAAATTCTCCAAGCTTCTCATAACAGAGAAACGATGCACTGCCTTCTAAACGAGCTGAATCCTCCCCCCTTCACTGCGGCCAGAATCCTTAAATTTAAGCATTTAGTGGGAGGGATAAGTAACCGATTTGATTCCATCATCTCAGCTGTTATTAGTTTTTTTATTATTATTATTGTTACAACCATATGCTAAGCTAAACCATGCAATTTGGCCAAGTCACTGCACAAGCATTATGTTACCACGACGTTCCATATCCCTGAAACGTTTCAACTAACTCCACACACATGTTAACTCACAACACATTGCAATTACCGTTACACACATATGTTGCACCATACCATAGTGTAACACGTAACGTAACCGTTTGATGTCACCACTAACTTCGCGATGTCACAGCAAGTGCGATAAGTCTGTCACAGCTAAGTTTGTCGCAGCTAAGTCTGTCACAGTAGTGTGGTAAGTCTGTCGTAGCTAATTCTATCGCAGCTAAGTCTGTCGTAGCTAATTCTGTCACAGCTAAGTCTGTCACAGCAGTGTGATAATTCTGTCACAGCTAAGTCTGTCACAGCTAAGTCTATCATAGCAGTGTGATACGTCTATCACAGCTAAGTTTGTCGTAGCTAAGTCTGTCACAGCTAAGTCTGTCACAGCTAAGTCTGTCATAGCTAAGTCTATCACAACAGTGTGATAATTCTGTTGCAGCTAAGTCTGTCGCAGCTAAGTCTGTCGCAGCTAGGTCTGTCGCAACTAAGTCTGTCACAGCTAAGTTTGTCATAGCTAAGTCTGCCACAGTAGTGTGATAAGTCTGTCGCAGCTAAGTCTGTCACAGCAAGTGCGATATGTCACCACTATGTTTAGCATATGTGTGGAACATACATGTGTTATGTTCTTTGAACCATAGATTAATAACTATTGTGCGATATTTGATCAGTGTAAATTAAAGACAAATAATCCTCCAGATCATCTAACTTATTCTACTGGCATGTTCCACATTCTCTGGAATACTTATAAAAATGATTTTTAAGTCCCTTCTAGGTGAACCTCTCCCTTATTTGGCGATATGTCTTTAGATAACCAAAGTGGCTTGCTAATTGTGAATCATGGGCTACTTCCATGATATTCTACTTCAGTGTTTATTCAGGGGACACATAATTTTTTTCTTTGTAATATATTACCTAAATGATGAATTTGTATTGGTAATGGTGTATCAATCCATCCAACAACTCACAGGAAAACTTGTTCCTAGAGGATTCTACTAGAAGTTGAGCCTTCCAATTTGTTGAAACCTCCATCAAGGATATCGCGGGGCTTCGAGGAAGGTCATATGCAACAATTTTATTCTTTTCATTCACGTAATTTATATCAAAATCATATTCTTGCACTTTTATTACTTGTTTTTGTTTCCTAACATTCAATTCCTTTTGGGACAAGAGATGCTTCAAGCTATTGTGATCTGTCTTGACGACAAACTTGTTTCCCACCAATTCCAAACTTGGATAAGGCATGAATTATGGACTGTTAACCCAAACAATCCATCACTAAGCTCTCCATGGCCTACACCACCCAATTTCACCCCTTCACAACCCTCCATTAAACCCCCACACCCTAAAAAATGCTTAAGGATGAAGAAAAAGGCTTAAAACCCCCAAAAAGGAGCATAAAATACTCTCCTAGGAGCTAAAGCCCCCAAAAGGGGGCTAAAACCCTAAAAGGAGATAAAATTAGGGAGGAAGGGGATAAATTCCCCCAAAAGGGGATAAATCTCGGACCAAGGGCTTAAAACCCTAAAACCCCCAAAAAAGCTATAAAAGGAGGGTGGGGGGTCACTCTCAAAACACTTCTCCCTTGCATACTGTTATGCTGCCCGTTGATGCCTTGAGACCCTTTGTCTCTCAAGCCACCCACACTCCCTCTCCTCCATCTCCATTGAGCCATAGCTCCCCCATCCAAGAGAGAGGTGCTTCTTTAAGCTAGGGAATGGTAGCCCAATTCCACCCAAAGAGAAGGTATAGCTTCTTATTTTTTGTATTTGCTTAATGATTTATTTGCTTTCTAATCCATAGTTTATTTGTAGGTTTATTTCCTAACTTGTTTTGCAGGTATTTTGGTTTCTAACATATTGTTTGTATTTTATTGGAAGCGGAACCCTAACCCATTGTTTGCAAAGGGATTCTCCATCATTTCTCTTCTTTTTGTTCTTTATATTATTTCTGTCTAGTTTTATTTCCGCTTTATTTTTAGCATTTTTTACAAGCGAGAACCTACCCTTCTGTCCTATAGATAGAAGGGAGCCATTCCTGCCCCTGCAGCAAGGATAAATCCCTGCTACATAACTGGCGACCATACCAGGTCGATCCCACAGGATCCCTGGTCCAAATTTTTAAAATTTCAAGTTTTTTTCAATTTTTGCCCTATTTTTTAAAATTTCATGTCAAATATAGTTTTGATCTAATTTATTTCCAGTTATTAGTGTTGCCGAAGCCTCTGTTAGGAAAATCTGAGTCAATTTGGCCACAGTACAATTTACTGTCGGTCGGATCTGACTCAGGATCAGAAAAACCCCAAATCCGAGGCAGTTTGCACTTATCGGGCCTGAACAGGGGATGAGGGCACACTTTTTTGCCTAACAGGTGTGCCTAGGGAGCACTTAATCCCTCGAAAGGTGTGACTTCACTCAGAAACATGGACCGTGATTGTCTGTGAAATCTGTGCGACCCCCTCGCCTGTTTCTGAAAAAAAATTGCGACCCCCTTGCCAAATTTGATTAGAAATGTGCGGTCTGTCAATTAGAGGTTCAATTTTAGTTTAATAGGGACTATCAGTGCAGCTTAGCCACCTCTATCCAGCATATTAGTTTAATTTCAATTTCTATTTTAATTTCCCGTAATTGCATCAACAAACAAAGTGTAAATTCAAAGTAAATTTTAATGGCTTAATTAAATGAATGCATTTTAACTAAAATCAACCTAAAACTAACTATCTTTCTTACCCTTCCTCCTCTACCCAGTCATCACCCTCCATGGTATTCTGGGATATGACGAAGGGAAATCTCGTATAGACCTAGGCCCTTCATTAAATATTGTTCTAAACCATTAAAACCGGATGACTTGGAAGGTAGAGAGGGTAGAGAAGGAGGGATTCTCACGATGCTAAGCGTCCTCCTTGTTGACCAACCTTGCATCCGGGAGGTGACCTGTGGATCTACGAATGGGCTTAGTCCCATTGTGTTGAGATCCCAACACCTTCTCTTAGTTGAAGAGGAATATCAGTGTGAGGTAGTCATCTAGTTAGGCCATAAACATTTAGGGTTAAAAACTGTATTTGTTTACAAATTTCTGATTACTCAATGCTTTCATACATAATGACATGAAATCTACCACAATATCATGAAGTCACAAATCATTTGTAGCTACCAAATACCAGAAAGATAGACAAGCAAATACACCATACCAAGTAATCAACCCAACTCAGTTCATGATGCTAAGAGAGCCTTAAAATTGATCAATTTACACTAAGTTCAAACAATCTGCAGTCTTTGAGGACATAAGTCCCTGACTACTTCAACTGTGGGAAGTACTTGGGATCTTCCCAGAAACTCATTGTGAGGAGTACCACAGGAACCCCAAAGTAGCTGGCCGCTGAGAGGAATTTCCAAGTGAAACGAGAAACGACCCCTTCCGATTGAGTAGAAACACTTGTGAGGAAAAATCCAAGCATTGTCTTCTGGCAGTCTTGGTGGCCAAGTGACCACCTACAACCAATAGGAAGCCACTGAAACCAGGGTCCAAACATCATTCCCATCAGTTTGATAAACATCTAACACAATTGATCCCTCACGCTCTTCCTCATGCCTAAGAGGAGAACCACCAGAATTTGGAACACTCAATCAACACCATCGAAACCTCTCTCAGTGATCTCCCACACCATCAGAATGCCACATAGCCTCTGATTCATATTCAAACCCATATGAGTCTGAACCAGACCTCCATACTGCACCATCAAGCCCCATGGCCGGTGCCAACTTGGATCCATTTTCTAGCATCTCCATAGCAAGTGGACCCATGTCCACACCACAACCTATCACCAATAACCCTGCAGGTGGCCCAAGCATAGTCATGCAAGCTGCCATCAGTCAGCTGCCACCACCTATAGTGACCAGCCAAGCTGGCCCACTTACAACACATGGGGGCAGTGGCCCCTCCACACACACTGCCCCTCCTACCACATAGGGGGGAAATGGACCATCCACTTACATTGCCCCTACTGTCATACATGGGGGCGATGTTTCTTCCATCCACACAGTCCCTCCCACCACACTTGGGGGCATTGGCCCATCCACAATAGTGCCACCACAAGTACCCCCAGCCATGCATATGCATTACGCACCTACAAACCCCACCACCATCGCTGCCCCATCTCATATCAACCTGGGGTCAAATATACCTTTCATGGCTCATCTTAACTTGCCTGATTTGGCACGGTTAACAAACGACCCCATCTGCCACCAAGCTTTCTAGCCACCCATGCCAACCAAGCTGCCATCAGACATTCCCAAGTTTGAAGGAAAAGCAGGGGAATGTCCCCAAAACCACATAATGGCATTCCATCTATGGTGCTCGTCAAACAACATCGTAGATGATTCCATCATATTGAGGCTATTCCAACGCACCCTCACAGGTGCTACGGCCAAATGGTACATTGAGCTGCCACAAGCCAAGTACCCTGATTTCAACTCCCTAACTTTCATGTTCCTACAATACTTCCAACTCCCCGTCAGATATGACAAGGGGGTGGAGATCCTCCTATCTTACTGTCAGAACACCACCACTCATATAATTGACCACATCCATGAGTGGTGGCGACACCGTAGCTTATGTAAAATCCAACTCGGTGACAGGATATTCTTGGATTGGTTCCTCAAGACCTTGCTCCCACCCATAGCAAAGGACGTCGCATCCGAACGTCCTCAATCCAAAGAAGAGGCCATACTAAAAGCCCAACAGTTTGACCTGATCTACACCCATTTTTGATATCTGTACACCGTCATTCCAGACGCCCCCCATCCAAACACCTCCTACCAGGATGCACCAGGGGCATCCCATGCTATGGAAGACATCATAGGCTCGGTCTCCCAACAGCCACAGCACTGTCCGACACCACCTGCTATTACACCACAACCAAGCGAAACTCCTAGTGTTGCTTACCAAAACCAAGCTCCAGACTACGCAAGAATGATGTCCCAGTCCAGAGTAACAACTTCCTACGCATAACCTCCACCATCGTAGTAGGCTCAGGCCATGGCTTGGACAACAAATCAGTATGCAGGGTAAATTCCCACATTTGCAGCACCACCACCCCCACAAATCTACTACACACCACCAGCATAAGCAGTTCAAGCCCTCGCCCCTGCTCCACCCACTCCATTGGGACAAGTGTTCACACAACAAAAACGTCCCAACCATCCTGCCCCCAACAATCAACAAGGGCAAGCTAGAAATAATCAGCCTCAAAACCAAGCCAATAACCAACCGCAGGGAGATGGTCAAAAACCAAACCCTCCCAACAATTTCGTAGAAAACCGACCCACCCAAAACCCCCCACGACAGAATGCACCACGACACAATGCCCCATTGTGCACAAACCAACCTTGCACACTCTGTGATGTTTATGGGCACTACACATTTGAGTGTCCCCTCATGGTTCGCGCTAAGTAGGCCATTCAGAATGAAGTTCAATAGGCCGCCAATGCTGCAAATCAATCCCAACCAAACCCAACACCATAAGCACCTCCTCCTATGGTGCTTCAAAACCCACTACCAGTCCAAGGATTGGTGGAAACCACTCCCCCTCACCAGGCCAATCCCAATGCTCCGAGGGCATCTCCCACGGCAGAAATAGGTGTTCACCAACTGCTAGGCATGACGACTAAAGAGGTCAACTTACAAACTAGATGAAATCAGTATGGTACCACCACCAAACCCACTAACACATCAGCGGCATCTACATCCAAGTCAATCAATGCACCTCTTCAATTACCCCCTTTCCCCCGCCCCCCCATACACCAAGTGGCCAACAACGCCATAGCTATAGTTTTTGTCAGCTATAGCATTGTCGAGGATTTGGCCCAAACACCAATGGCCATGTCCGCTCTGGAGGTACTCAAAATGTGCCCAACATAGCGGAAAGAATTACTAGCCACCCTTTGGGCCTTAGACCCCTCCAACTCCAAGTTGATCACGTTCGACATGGACAATGGAGAACCACGCATGCCATCAACCATCGCCTTCCAAATCCCGGTATCTATCCAAAACTTAGTTTTGCATCGGTGCATAGTAGATGAGGGGCCATCTACATGCATTATGTCTACCCTGGTTTGGTAGAAACTTAGATCCCCAATTATTTAACCATCCTCCATAACTCTGTGGGATTATGATGGCCATCCCACTAAATCCCAAGGAATCCTCCCCCATGTCCCCATCACATTAGCCGGGAAGATAGTGTTGATCGACATAGAGGTCGTCAACGCTCAACTGGACTATAACCTTCTCCTCGGGAGAAGTTATATGTATGCCATGAGAGCGGTCGCATCAACTTTCTTCCATCTGATGATGTTCCCTCATGAAGGGAATATTGTGACAGTTGATCAACTCACTTATCATGATCCACAAGCATTAATGGCACCCGCCAATGTTATCCCTACCATAACCACTATTGAGCCATAAGGGACGACTACACATGCTAATGTCATCCTTGCAATCAACACTATGGTTGACAACACACTAGCCTACCCATTGTTGAATGTGGGCCCTAGGTTTTTTGTCAATCCCACCATGACGGCTCCTTTTCCCTCGGTGTCACTACCACTGACACGAAATGAGACTGCAGACTTGTGCATGGTCTCATCCAGCACCGCTGCAGCTAAACAACAACCACAGCCGCAGCCCCAACCACAACCACAACATCATCCACAGCCACAACACCAACAACAGCCGCAACATCACCTGCAGCAGCAGCATTTTGCATAGCCACAACCACAACCGCATCCCCACATGCAACCAATAGGGAGTTATCTGGGCTCATCGCCAGTCCATATGATTCCCTTCCTCTTTCCCCCACCTGTGGTCATGAGCAAGCCGATAATGGCCACCTTAAGCCTACCTAACTTCACATTGGGAATTCTGGTATGGTATCTCGATCCACCAGCTCAACCACCAATTCCCTAGGTTGTTTTAACCCCGGTGCAACCCATTATAGTGGAGTGTCACCCTCCACTCGACCCATAAAATCCAACCGCCACACCCGCACCTGCACCACCCCACCCGAAAAGTGCCAAGGGAAAGAATGCCAAAACTACCGTAGAACCTCAATCGATCCTGTCTTGCGCTGTCTGCAAGCAATAGGGCCATCCAACTCATAATTTCCCTGAGATCCCAATGATCCACATGCGTTTGGACGCCATGGATACAAACAAAAACCTCCCCGTTGTTGAGCTTCCAAGCGCGCCAGTAGTAAGAAACAAGGCATTGAGAACAACCCATGCTTGCACACTCTGCAACTTGTACGGACATTACTCTCACCATTTCCAGGACTTGACCAAATTTTGAATGGCTCTAGCTGACCTCTATCAACATTCCATCGAGTCTGAAATCACCTTGATCGAAGAAATTCATCCCCCACCTCCTTCTTCAGACACCATGTCCATTTACATGATGTCCAGTTCAATTGACCCGCTCATCTCCACCTCCAACAATGGTCCATCAAACCTGTCTCTTCCTTTGTTTCCACAACTACAGCTCCATTCGCAGCCGCAACCTCAGTTGCAACCTCAACCTCAGTTACTAGGGAAACATTGGGGTTCATTCTCGATCAACATGATCCTTTTCCTTTTCCTTTTCCTTTTCCCTTTCCTTTTCCTACCATCCGGGATCATGAGTAAGTCCATCATGGTAACCCACAATCTACAGGATTTCACACTGGGAGATCCTATGTGGTACCTTGAACCACCTACCCTACCTCTGAGACCCCAGGATGTATTGACTCATGTCCATCCAATTGAGATGATGTTGCACCTACCTCTGGGTCCATCAAAGACTCCTCCCATCTCTAGGCCTTCCTATGTTCCTCCAATAGAGACTGGGGGAAGGCCACCAAAGCCACAACCGATACCATTTACATGATCTCTACCACCAGTTTCCCTTTCGCCTCGTCAGCTATGGAAGATCCACCTGATCTATCCCAGCACCATTTATGCGATGACGAAGATATATGTAAGACCACCTTCGGTTTTACCCCATTCCCTTTAAACCAGAGTGTGGATTTGGTTCTTCCCATAAAAGACCAGATTTCATCACCCTGCCTTGCCAACGACCTTCGTCTTGACAAGGGGGCATACCTCTTCGTTGACTCAGATGATCGACTCTTGAAGAAGCCATGCAACGGGCTCCACCTCAAGAGAGTCTATGCTTGATATAACCACTATGAGTCCCTTATACCGTATTTTTTTCCCTTTTCTTGTTTTTCAACATTTTTACCACAAGTCAAGGGCAACGCCATTAGCTTCTAATCCAAAGTTACCCGAAACTTATTCGAGACACCTCTCACAACTCCAGGACCAAATTTCCATCTTCTTATGAGACCATCATCTCATGTTTAACAAATAAATATCGGGACGTTTTCTTGGAAGTCACCTCAATTTACGAATCATAGCATGGCGATACGATTGTCTAAGTACCTATACTTGAATCACTATTTCCTCCTGTTGGGAAATAGGGCAGACCTGGGTTTAATCCTTATGTGTCGCACCAACAAAAGACCCACCGTGTTGGCCCTTTCGGCAACAACCTGCGCGCAGGTTGCAGTCTCACCCGAAACAGCAATGGGGTGCCGCAGAATCAGGTTTCTGCAAGCAAAGAGGGGTATTACTGTACCTTAGCCTTTAATAAACTTATTAATCAACAATTACTCACTTTGTCATTCATTTATAGATATATATAACTTCGCAGATAGATAAATAATCGTGACTTGCTTAACCCACTACAGGGAATTCACAGCGAAGCTTATTACTAGCAGTGATCTACGTTATCAGATGTATACAGTTTTAATGCATAAAAATAGCACAAATAGAAACAACACAATAAACCACGACACCAAATTTAACATGGTTCACCCCCAATGTAGGGGCTATGTCCACAACTGCATTTTATTCAACTTGCTACAAAATCACAGTTTGATCTGCGCACTCAGCTGCAGATCCCTTCAATCCTTAACAGCCGCGCACACAGCAGCAAGCCTCTGCGCACACAGCTGCAGATCTTTCTTTCTCTTCTTACAAAAACCCTCTGTGCACACAGCTGTAGAGGTCGTCCACGCACATAGCTGGGACTTAACCTTTCCTTACAAAACCAGCCTTAACTTCTCCTTAATCTTTCTTTACATCAAAAAGCCTAACTTTTTCTTATTTACAAAAATACCTATCTATACATCGTGCTATTACAAAACCATGGCTTCAAACCATGGGCACCCAAAAACCCTAAACCCTGGATTTAAACACGGGTTTATTACAAAAAGGGGTTTTGACTTACCCTGACACCCCTAAGACTATTTTGACCCATAACTCCGCTTACCAATAGCCGCGAAGTTACCAAAACTAATAATCCTTAGGGTACGCGCCCCAACAGGCCCCTAAGACTCACTAGTGGCCCGTCCCGAGACACTCTGCGAGGACTCTGGTGGGAGAATATTCTGCACGAGGATCTGCAAGCGACTGGTGAGATTGTGTAGTATATCATCAGTAGCTTTCTCCTTTTCCACCAATTCCTGTAATACTGAAGATGAGTCTGTGTCAGCCCTTTCCTACGCAAAATTGTCATAGGTCTTCAAAAGTTTGAGCTGGCTTTCCGCAGTATTGCTCAATTCTAATGCTTCATCAACCAGGGGTTGTAACGCATTCTCCAGCAGTGTTACCTTCGTCCTACAGGACTCAATTTCCTGCTGAAGTTCCTTGTTGCGCTTCACTTTAGCCATCTTCTGCATAGGTGGCAGCGTCTTGATTTCTATTCTGACTGCATCTAATTCATCCTGGCGCAACTTGATCGTTTCCTGGATCTTACCTACATCTAGATGGTCCTGTAGGTTCGCCCATGCTTCTATGTTGTCTTCCATTAGTTTTGCGACGCTGGCCACATTATCTGATGTTTTTGCTGCTGAAGCCTTGATGTCCCGCTGGCGCTGTTCTCGGACCTCTGGTGGAGTCTCAGGAGGAATGCGCAGTTGAAGTTCTGCAATCTGGTGCTGGTGTTCTATCTTCATCCTTTCAACCTCGCTGCGGGACTGCTGGGCATAGTCTCTTAGGTTAGCGATTCTCTGCTCTGGTTCCTCTGCTCCCTGTATGTCGGAGTCAGAAAGACTCTGACATGCCTCGTCCAATGCTCGCATCAACGTAGTTGTTGTATGTTCAGCCTCTTTCTTCTGTTGTGCGATTTCTTCTAGGCGTGCTGCAAAGGTTTTGTTTTGTTTGATGGTGTCTTCCAATTGGATTTGGGACAATTGGGTTCGGGCATGGATCTCCTTTGTAATCGCGAGCTGGCAGAGGTGCAACTCTGACATAGACATCTTTGTATAATCAAGCCCCGCGGTTATATCCATCTGGGGTCGGGGATCTATGTCAGGCTGTATCAGAGTTGCACTTGATACCTATCCCTGGTGATATTTGGGTGGCCATTTCCTAATATCCTGCTGCGTGGGTGCTGTAGTGCTACTTGTCGCAGTACTGTGCGCTGATTTTGCTGCTAGCTCTTTTAGCTCCGATACCCTGTTTGCGATACCTGAGAGCCCGGCAAGATGCAGTTCCGCAAACTCTGACCATTTTTTAGTAAGCGCTGTCATAGACTATTCTATAGCTTTCTCCAGCATAACAGTGGCTTCTTCCTCAATATCTTTTTCCTTCGATGCTTTTTCCTTTTTGCGGGACTGCGGCTTGGTTACCTCGGCTACTTCTGGTGACTTGCACTTCGTTTGTGGGTTAGGATCTGATATGGTCTTGACCGACTCCTCATCCTGTTCATCCTATTCATCCTGTCCGCCGTCTCCACCCTGGTCGTCGTCATCCATCTGCGAATCACTTAGGTCTTCGCTATCTTCCAATGGGCTTTGTTGCTGTGCCTGACTACTACCTGCGCCAATATTGGTAGCTGGGGGAACCGGAATAGAGGGTTTCTTCCCTAAATCTTTCAGCCATTCGGTCGACCAGTGCTGAACTATCAGCCTGATATCTGGTTCGGTGACTACATATGGTAATTTGAAGCATTGCCGTTGTGGATCTGCATGAGCTTGAATGAAAACATGATGCATATCGGCACTAAAGTGCATGACGCCCTCGTATTGAGAGAACACTTCGTTGGTAAGTCGAGTTGTTCGCACAATCTCATAGTGAATACTCATAGCATAGAAGACAAACACAGTGTTCGTCATCTGCTGAGCTTCCTTATCTGAGGATATCCATAGGGAGGCATACCTCGCTGCCCCTGGCGTGCCAGGGTTTAATTCTACAAACTAGGCTTCAGTGGGTTCTTTCCACCCAACTAATGCAATAAGGATTAAAAGCCAGGAATAATGAAAAGGTCTACCTTTTTCTTGCGCATCGCGAGCATCCTCCAGAAACTCCTTCGCAAGATATTTGGCCCAATTATAAGTATACCCCTCAGCGCAGTTCATAGCAATCCGGATAACCGGAGCAGGTACTTCAGTTGGCCTGCATTTTCGTATGAGTTTGCAGGCTAAGAGTTCAGCTGCAAATCGAATGGGATGCTCCTGAATCATGGAAGTGTGATACCCCAGTTTCCCTTTTGTGAGGCCAAACCGCTCTTTCATGGTTTGCACGAGCTTTGTATCGTCATGTTTGGACGGAAATTCAGTTCTCGGATCAGGTCCTGCCATGGGTAAACCTGTAATCTTATGGATGAGGGTGGCGTCAATAGGAATTTGCTGGTCCCCTATCCATAAATAGTCATCATGCACCAGCGCTAGTAACTGCTTGGCCACTACAGTCACATGTATGCCGCGACCGAAATGGGGAATGTCAAGTATCTTGAGTAGGCCAGCGTTGTCCAGGCCCATAGCCCATGGTTGCACTTATAGTAGTGTGACCCTATGATCCGGGTACTTGACACAGTGCAAGTATTCTGCTGGTTCAAACTGTGGAAACTTTCCATGGTCATTGGTGTCGTGATCGATGTACTTAAGCCGATCAATCTTCCCTGTCATACTTCCTATCAACTGCACTCCCTGTGGCAGTGAGGGTGTGGCTAATGTAAATTGCTTTGTCCGACGGGGTAATGCGGTACCTGGGTGAACAGGTGGTAGATATGGTGGCCGTGGTGGTGGAATATTCTCCCTTCCTCCGGCTGGGGCCTGTGCGGAACCAGAGGGATCCATAGGATGAGCTGCTGGTGTTTTCCCTGTTTGCCGCTGCCGGTCTTGGTTGCGCTTGGTGCGAACTTCAGTTCTAGACTTTTTCCTGGCAGACCGTGTCTGCATCGGCCATGGTGGTGTTGGGGGAGTGTCTTCACAATGAGCTAGGGAAGGTGGCCGATTAGAGCAGGTGATCAGACCCTCTTGCTCGAATTCTCTGACCAAAGCGTCAATCTCGCGTTTAGTGGTCATGGGTTCACTCAGAAATCTTGAAGAAATGCAGGATGCAATTTTTCCTAACTTAGGCATCTTCTTATACACGCCATCAATCAAATCGGGCAGGACAGTGCATTGAAGGCACCAAGTCTGACGAAAATCTTGTCCATGTGGAGCGCGATTGCCGGTACTGGTCTTAGTACAGTCATTTAAAGCAATTAAAACTCTGTCGCCGCCAAATTGGCTGCTTCCCAACGGTCAGATTTTGAGCCTCGCTATGTTTTTGGGCCTTGGCAGAATCATGGTTGAAGCTTCAGGGAAATAAGCAACCTCGGCACAATAGTGCCCTTTGACCCGACCTGGTAATATCTGCGACAGGACTATTAGGTTTGAGGGACTGGAGTCTTGGCTCTGCCCCTTGGTGTGGTATTCAATTCCTGGGTGATCATCATTTGCCTTGTCGTGGTTTGATCGGAAAGCTATATCTAAAACAGGATGAATTTTGTTAATAGAAAATGTGATCAAAAAGCTATCAACAAGATCATCCCCACTTACAGTACCGTGGCGGAGCTCAACCTCCATATGCCCATTTTTCGCTATAGGGTCCAAGATATGCACGAACTTATGCACCCACTCCTTGCAAGGTGTGTTTTCCCTTGCTGTATAGTTCTGCCTCAAATGTCCCTGAAGCCTATTCGGCCCCTTGAACTTACTTCGCACCTCTTGAGCTTGGCTTATGAATCTGGGGCGTAGGAATTTTTGGTAGGTTCCCCGGCTGGGGTGAGACTTTGTAGGATCGGTCCCCCATGCTGCTGTAGCTTCTAGTGCTATTTCCAGACTCTGGGTGTTTTGTGACTGAGGTACTCGTTCTGACATAGGTGCAATAAATTCTCCAGGGTCTGTCATCCCAACATATGCAGGCAACTCTCTAGGCTGTGCACTAAGGCATCTAAGAGACTGAGTGATCTGCGCGCATCTATGGCCATGTAGCTCGTACAGTCGATTCTGCCAATTCTCCATACCACTGTCTGAATCAGACATGCAGGAGCTATCACATTGCCAATCCATTACACCATCATCATCAGGATTGACATAATCTGCGTCCTTGGCTGTGATGTTGTAGATGTGGTCTAGAGTATCCTGCTCCCCTTCATCTCTGAGTGGTTCTGTATATCTTTCTCCTTGGGATGGGTCGAGGGGTATAATATCGCGCAGACCATTTCCTTCGAAGGTCATTTGTCTCCTCTTAAGGTTGATGATTGCAGCATTGGCCATGGCCCACTCAATTACCAACAGGGCTGGATAAGGGTTGCTGTCATCAATGATCTCAATAACTTCAAAATATGCTAGAGTACTGATCCCATCGATGTCGATTGGAACACTAAGAAGTCTCCCTAGCGGTACAATCCTTTGCTGGTTAGCTAGTCGCAGTTGTATAGGTGACCAAACCAGGGAAGGATTTCCCATTTGTCCCTAGGTCTGCTTGGGGAGGACATTAACATCTGATCCAAGATCCAAAATGACATCAGTCATATCATATTCTCCTATCTGAACGTTCAATCTCATTTCCCTTCCCGTTCTTCGGACACGACTAACAGTTTTCTCCTGATCAATTCCTCTCTGAGGGTCTGTGACAGCAAGAACTTTTTGCAGCTCTTTTAGAGCATTCTGATTCCACAAGAGTTTCATACAGCTCTGCAAGAAAGAGTATATTGTACTTACTTTATCCATCGAGGCCTCTTGTGGCTGCAAAGCCTGCTGAGGTTGTCGTGCAAGTACTTCTACGGCGCCAGGGTCAACAATATCGCACTGGGCCTCTTGGACTGGTGCTTGGTCCTTCACAGGGTCAAGGGTTGGGACTTTCTCAGAGGCCTTACGTGCGCACACTGGGGCAGGTTGCTTTGGCGAGTCTTGATTATGCGTCGTAGCTCCACTCCGAGTGACCACATTGAGGGCTGGGGCAGGTCTTTGCTCAACGGAAATCAACTGGATATTTGGGGTAGGGCCACGGTTGTTTTCCTGAATCTTTGCGAGGAGTTGGGGGCACTGTTCAATCACGTGGTCCACTGCGCGGCAATACCGACAGGTCGTAGTGGGGTTCCGACAGTCGCGAGCCAAGTGACCAACTTGGTTACAATTGTAACACACAACCTGGCCTCTACCTCTTCCGGTCATCCCACCACAGCCGCGACCGCCAAAATCACCTCTTCCAGAGGCGCCGCCGCGGTAACCATAGCCATCATTATTCTGGGCTTCATTGTGGACTCGGTAGGCGTCAGAGGTGCGCTCTCGCAGAAGGTCGTAGCTACAACACTCTTCTTCATTATGCCCTATGGACTTACAGAACTGGCAGTAGGGGTTTTTGGGAACTTGAACATATCTCTGAAGAAGATGGCAGTGCTCAGGGCGATGCTGGCCAGAGGTTCGGCAAATCTCACAATATAGAACATCGGCATTGAATTGGTTGGGCATTCCCGTATTTAGGTATGTTCTGACCACGGGGCATTGGTCCCTATCGTGACCCTTAGATCGACATTGCATACACCAGACCTCCTCTTGACTGGTTTTAGCTTTCTTCGTGTCATGAAGCTCCAGGGCCATCGCTGCGCTTGGATTTGAGCAATACCAGAATCGTCTCAGACGGGAGCGGTCTCTAGCTTCATTGCGATTTCCAAAGCCTCTTGCTGGTCAGCAACCTTCTGTTGCATGAGCGGAGTTCTGATATGCGGCAATAATGCTGCGATAAACCATTCCTTGTGCTGCGCAGGACTAATGGTGAAGCTGACTTGGTCTAATAGAACTTTGAATCTCTAGTCAAAGTCCCACACGGATTTGCCGCGCTGCTGTTGAATCTCTTTGAGTTCAGTGATGCTCTGCGATTCTAATTTTGGTTTCTTAAATTCCTTAATGATGGCGGCCTTGATTTCATCCAAAGTGGGGTGCTGATTACTGGAGAATTTCATGAACCAGGTCAAATCCCGGTCGTGAAAGGAAGTAATGAGCTGCGCAGTTCTCACATCCAGGTTGGTAATACTCTTCGCGTTCCAGACGGCCTCACATAAAAACCAGAACTGTTCTGGATCTTCTGATCCCGTTCCTTTGAAGATGGGAAGCTTAATGTCATCAGCAAGGTGGGCCATGGTGGTTCTGGGAGGGTTGGGAGGGGGACAGGACGTTGATGGGGGGGATTTATGGGGGCAGATTGACCTGTGGCCGAAATACTTGGACTTGGTTTCCTGTCACACTGCGACCGAACTTTAGGGGTAACAAAGTGACGCTGGGGGGTGACAGGAGGGTTTCCTACCGAAGGGTTTTCTTCAGGGTCTGGCTGTGGAGGGTTTACAGGGGGAAGTGCGGTGGTCTATCCTGAGGAGTAAGACTCAAAATCTCTTTTGTACCTTTGCTCACTTCGTGGCAACCCACTTTTCACGTCAAAAATATTCTCACTTGCAAACATATGTTAGTACTACTAAACTAACAGTCTGATTCAAATAATAATATACCCTTTTCAACCAATAGTATTTTAATCTTCAAGCTTAAGGAATTTAAAAACTTACCACGGGGGCCTTTGAAAAACTGTCGTTCAGCTTCACTGAAAGAAGTGCTTGTGTCAATGGAAAACTCTGTCACGAAGGCTTCCAACGTTCGCGTCGTCCAGAAATCGACAGCGCAGGATACCTCATTGTTCACGTGTTGCACAAGATTGACCCTTGTGGGGGTCCACACAAGAATCCGTCGATCTTGAAAGTTCTTCCTCCTCTCTGTTAACCTAGACAACCACTGGTGCAACTCTATGTGGAAACTACCAAAGAAAATTTCATAAGCATCACAAAAAACATACCTTTGCAAAAAGTCACTTGCGCTTCGACACGGATTCGGATTCTCTTGCTGCGCGAATTTCAGACAAGTCTCAGCAAACCAATCCCCGATTTCCTTCACAGAGGGCCTCCAGAACATAGCCCATGAGGTACAATGTAAACCCCTCTTGAGCAGGTACTGATTTCAACCGGCAACGGAACCAATTTGTTGGGAAATAGGGCAGACCTGGGTTTAATCCTTATGTGTCGCACCAACAAAAGACCCACGGTGTTGGCCCTTTCGGAAACAACCTGCGCACAGGTTGCAGTCTCACCTGAAACAGCAATGGGGTGCCGCAGAATCAGGTTTCTGCAAGTAGAGAGGGGTATTACTATACCTTAGCCTTTAATAAACTTATTAATCAACAATTACTCACTTTGTCATTCATTTATAGATATATATAACTTCGCAGATAGATAAATAATCGTGACTTGCTTAACCCACTACAGGGAATTCACAGCGAAGCTTATTACTAGCAGTGATCTACGTTATCAGATGTATACAGTTTTAATGCATAAAAATAGCACAAATAGAAACAACACAATAAACCACGACACCAAATATAACGTGGTTCACCCCCAGTGTAGGGGCTACGTCCACAACTGCGTTTTATTCAACTTGCTACAAAACCACAGTTTGATCTGCGCACTCAGCTGCAGATCCCTTCAATCCTTAACAGCCACGCACATAGCAGCAGGCCTCTGCGCACATAGCTGCAGATCTTTCTTTCTCTTCTTACAAAAACCCTCTGCGCACACAGCTGCAGAGGTCATCCACGCACACAGCTGGGACTTAACCTTTCCTTACAAAATGAGCCTTAACTTCGCGTTAATCTTTCTTTACATCAAAAAGCCTAACTTTTTCTTATTTACAAAAATACCTATTTATACATCACGCTATTACAAAACCATGGATTCAAACCATGGGCACCCAAAAACCCTAAACCCTAGATTTAAACCACGGGTTTATTACAAAAAGGGGTTTTGACTTACCCTGACACCCCTAAGGCTATTTTGACCCATAACTCCGCTTACCAACAGCCGCGAAGTTACCAAAACTAATCATCCTTAGGGTACGCGCCCCAACACCTCCCGCTACTCATGCAGGTTTTCAGACTCTCTAAAATTGAAAGCACCATCGAGCATTTACTTTCTCGGGCTCACCAAAAATCCACAAGATCGTACCATAACGGGGTCCCTAGACACCACCCCATAGAAAATAGTTTAGCAGCATTCCCCCTTTGGGTCGCCTTTGTTTAGAGTACTCTGCAATGTGTCTTCCTTGGATCCCATCAATATCAAAAGCGTCTACCTCCTCCAAGTATTTCCCATTTGCAGCGACATTCCTGGTATTGCAGCTATGATCCCATTCCCATGAATCAAGTTTCATTTGTTTCTTGGTCCACCCTGCCATCATACTCTGAACAAAGGAATTTTGATTCTACCATACTCCCCCTACCCCTGTTCAATTCTTTCCCCCCCCCCCATTCAGTGGGTCAGTCCAACGATTGTCTCACATCTTTCGGTTATCTCCCTCGCACTCTTGGTCAAGGAAACATCATTGCCTTGACTAGGGGCAGGTCTCCCTCTGTCGACGACAACACATATATTCCAGAGGATAGACTCAGAGGTCCATGTATCCTGGTTTCATTAACCTCATTGATGATTTCCTTGGACCACTTGAGAGGAGTCCTTAGTGCCTCTCAATATGGTTGTTTCTCACGTGCTCGACTCTAACTACATCATCGCACTGTTGAGATTCGTATGGGGTTTGGTCTGCACAGTACTTGTTCAAAGACCACAGATATCACTTGACTCTAGCACATGGATGAGTCTACTTGAGGGACCTAAACAGGTTATTTCCCCTATGATTTCTGGGTTACGTTGGAGATAGTGTTAAGAAGCCCCAGCAGTGCTTCGATATACCTTTATGATTGATGCAGCATACTTGTACCACAAAGACTCTGACTCTCAATCAACGAGTCCACATAGCTATGTACCATTCTAGATCCAGCAGACCATCAGTCATGAAGATATAGGATTCCATGAAAATTCCATGGATCCAATGTACCAGATCAGTATTGTATTTAGCCTCACATTTAGGCAACCATTATTGTATCATCAGTTGTACATGATCGGCTCTTGTATTTTAGAGCATAGATCAAATTATTCTTTTGACATTGTCACAAGCATGGGGATGCCCGCCTCGTCCATATACATGTCACACATTATTTGTATCTCACCCATTGATGGGAACCATATTAATACAAAAACCAAAAGCCACCATGCCCCAGCCCCGGAAGCACCACCTCACCGCAGCAAATCCTATGATGTCTGTCGGCCATACGATGAGCTCCTGCCCTCACACATCAGGGGGAAATCTGTTAACCCAAAAAATCCCTAACTAAGTTGTCCATGACCTACACCACCCAAGGACACCACTTCACGACCCTCCATTAGACCCTCACACCCTCAAAAATGCTTAAGGATGAAGAAAAGGGCTTAAAAACCCCAAAAAGGAGCCTAAAATACTCTCCTAAGAGCTAAATCCCCCCAAAAGGGGATTAAACCCTAAATGGAGCTAAAATTAGGGTGAAAGGGGATAAAATCCCAAAAAAGGGGCTAAATCCTGGACCAAGGGCTTAAAACCCTAAAACCCCAAAAAAAGCTATAAAAGGAGGGTGGGGGGTCACTCTCAAAACACTTCTCCCTTGCATACTATTATGCTACCCATGGATGCCTTGAGACCCTTTGTCTCTCAAGCCACCCACACTCCCTCTCCTCCATCTCCATTGAGCCATAGCTTCCCCATCCAAGAGAGAGGTGCTTCTTCAAGCCAGGGCATGGTGACCCAATTCCACCCAAAGAGAAGGTATAGCTTGTTATTTTCTGTATTTTCTAAATGATTTCTTTGCTTTCTAATCCATGGTTTATTTGCAGGTTTATTGCCTAACTTGTTTTGTAGGTATTTTGGTTTCTAACATATTGTTTGCAGTTTATTGGAAGCAGAACCCTAACCCATTGTTTGCAGAGGGGTTCTCCATCATTTCTTTTCTTTTTGTTCTTTATATTATTTCTGTCTAATTTTATTTCCGCTTTCTTTTTAGCATTTTTTACAAGCATGAACCTACCCTTCTGTCCTATAGACAGAAGGGAGCCATTCCTGCCCCTATAGTAAGGAGAAATCCTTGCTACATGGACAAAATATTTTTTTCATAGATGGAATAGTGGTTCTCATGTTCTTGCAACTTCCTAATTTCAAAGGAAATGGGGCGATGATTCCACATAAGTATTAATCATATTCCTTCTACTAAAGAATCACAATCAAGCACAAAGGGCTGAGTGAAATTTGGCATGGTGAAGATTGGAAAGTTTCTCATCACTTATGTCATCCTCTTGAAATCTTGTTATAATTGATATGTCCAATATAAATCTCATTTCTTCATAACATGAATCAAAGGTGATGCTAGGTGGGAGAATCCTTTAACAAATCTTCTATATTAAGTACAAATCCCCACAAATACCCTTATCTCCAACACTTTGGGATTTTTTCAATCAATTATAGCCTTAATGTTTTCTATATGGAATTGTACTCCATATTGTTGAATCTCTTGACCCAGATATAGCATCTTGGTCATACCAAACTCACACTTTGGAATTTTTGCAAATAGTGACTGAGCTGATAGAATCTCCAAGACAAATCCAAGTGTAGCAGATGTTCTTCCCACATCCTTCTATAAATGAGAATGTCGTCAAAGAATACCAACAAAAAATTTTGTATCTACTTACTGAATATTTGGTTCATGTAGGATTGGAAAGTAGCAGGTGCATTAGTCATGCTAAAGGGCATGACTAAGAACTCAAAATGGCCATAATGACATTGGAAAGCTATCATTCTCACATCTTATTCTCTCATTCTAATATGATAATATCCATAGTGAAGATGAATTTTTGAAAAGTACTTGACCTATGCATTTCATCCATCATCTCATCAATGCATGGAATGGGGTATTGGTTCTTGACTGTTTTCTTGTTGAGATCTCGATAGTATATGCAAATCAACATGGTTCCATATTTGTTCTTCACGAGAACCACTGAGAATGAAAATGGACTCTAAATGGGCCAAATAAACCACAAATCAAGGAGTTCTTTCATTTCCTCCCCCATATCATCATCGAACATTTTTTGATGATCGTATGGGTTGAGCTCTCACCTCCAAATCAATTGTATGCTCAATTCCTATGTTTGGTGGCATTCTTGGTGGAAGATCTCCAAATACGTTCTCATATTTCTGTAATAAGTTTTGTAGGTGTTTGAGGATAGAGAAACATCATTTTCAGGTTTCTTAGTTGTGATTAAGCATTTCATTGTCATTCTATATCCTTGTGCCTCAATACTATGTGCATACTCTTTGTTGTTACCACATTTTTGGGATAAGTGTTAATTTCTCTTAGAAGCACTTGCTTCTAATCATCCCCATTAAATTTCAATTCCAAATTTTGATAGTTCATGAAATGGTCCCTTATGGAGAACAACCATTGAACTCCTAAGACTACATTGGTGTTGGGTACATCCACCCCATAAAATATATCTATCATAGTGTATTTACCTATGGTGAGATTAAGTGTGTGGATCAATCTACAATTATCCATAGTGTTGTTACCAAGGATAATCATGGAGAATACTTCCAATGCTTTAGTGGGGAGATTTCTCTTTTGCCCCATTACTGCATCTATAAAATTATGAGTGGCCCTGCAATCAACCATCACTAACACCATTTGGCCTTGTATCAGTCCCATCAACCTGAGATTTTGATTACGAGGGAATCATAATAAAGTGGCAATAACTCCCTTCCCATACTCATGTTTTTGGTGTTCCTCCTCCATTGTAGTGTATCCCTCTCCTGGTATAATATCCCATCCTACTTAGACTTTAACCTCTTCTTTGTTAGAGAAGACCTATATGTAGTGTGCCTTCTCTTTCGTGCACTTATAACCAGGAACCCAAGGATCCTGGAAATTGAAGCACAATTTCTTCCTTATCATCTCATCTCTGTTACTATAATCCATCTTATTCTTTCCATATCCATGTTTATAAAAATGTTTGGAGTATTTGGACTTATTCAAAATGTTCATCATTAGAGGAAATCAGGTCTTAGGAACTGCATCTTGTAGATATTAAGTGTGGGTGATATAATCCTACAAGGTGGTAGACTTGTAGGCCTTAATAAATCCTCACAACATCTATGCAAATCCTTTCATAAATAGCAACACTACACAATTCTAAAATGCCAGTCACCATGACTATGATCTGCTAGAACTTTGAAATAAATGCCTCTAGTGTCTCTATTTTCTTTAGTTGAGCCAACTCTCTGAATGGAATCATTGGGTACTTCCTATCAAATAAATGTATGAGTCTCCATGTAAAATCATCATATGAAGTTATACCACCATGGCTCAAGGTTCTAATCCCATGATTACATCAATCATGTGCCTATCCATCCAGATGCAATGTAGAGAAACTGATGGCATCTACTTTTACCATGGGATTCAGTTATAAGTAGGTATCATTTTTTACACCCACGCTCTAGTTGTAAATTTAGACAACTCATCAAATCTTGGGAGAGTGACCTTCCAAATGGTGTGATGCAACTCAAAATTTTGAATAGGCAATTGATTGAATTCCCTTGATTTATTTATGTATTTGTAGTTGCAGTAATCCAAAAAGTTCATTGATGCTTGGAATCATCACTCATAGCTCTATACTCTTCAAAGTAGGCCTCCAATGTCTCATCTTGTTCACTTTGCTCAGTTGCTTTCGATGCTTATGAATCCAAAAAATTAGGAAATGTGGATCTAGGTGGATCATGATACTCATGTGGCTAGTTTTATGGGTTGGTATAAGAATTAATCACTTCTACATGAGATTTTATGGTGTTTCAGTATCCCCCTTGAGACCCACTGCTTCTACCTTCACTACTTCTGTTTCCAAATGTGTAGGTGTCCAACTTTCCCATAAACTCTCTTGTCTCCTCTTGGCCTTTGTCCAATCTGTCTAGAGTTTGTAATCTTTCCTGGACTAGGATCCACAATTCTTTCCATCATGGATACCTTTTAAACTATATCATCGACTAGATTTAGTTCTTCTTCTTCCCAAATAGGTCATCAGTTTCTATATATCCTATGAGTTATATTTTCCATATCCCTAGAAGTCACCTACCTCTATTCAAATCCTATAGTTGTCGAGAATCACTCCAATACCACTACAATGTACCAAATGCGAAAGAACAATTTTTTCATATTTTTATAATATTTTTACACACATATATCTAAGATTCCACTACCACAATTACAACTCCACAAAAAAAATAACCAACAAGTCGAATTTGGAACAATGTGAGAGAAAACATTATTATTTAATTATGAATGGATGGCCACAAAAAAAAAATAGTAATGGATGTTATAGAAACTACAAATACATATAGAAATATGATACAAAATATGAGATATGGTTGGCAGCATGAAATAAAGAAAGAATGGGGAGAATAAAATTTCAACCAGAAGATCTACCTCCAAAAGTGCACCCTCCACAGGAAAATAATAGCTTCAACAAATGTATCCTATTTCCCAAGTGCTCCCCTAACAAAATAGGAATTATATACAACCAATATATATGATTGTAAGAGAATGGAACAACCACTGGTGTGTTCTTCTCAACTAAATCCCTCAAATCTGGTTAAATGGTTATCTCTTGGGAAAACAAAAAAATCTTTTGGGTGAAGACAAAATTTTTCCAATGGGAAACAATGCTCTGGATGCAATGGAATAGGTATCACATACCATTAAAAAACAAAAATATCAGAACCAGAATATCATTTTCAGCCCCATCAATACCAGTTCAATATTTAGAACACCCACGACATCAAAACTTCAAAACCAACACTAAGGAGTTCTGAACACAACCAAACCAGCTCAAATGTAATCCCAAACACTATAAAATAATCTATCCTTTAAAAAAACACTCAACAAACTTTGATCAATGAATCTCTATAGAGAAACCTGAATGAACTCTTCTCCATACCATCTAGGGTGGAATCTTTCACCACCAGAACTAGTTACAAATGAAAGGGTCACATCGCCCAAGGTCAAAAACTCAAGAAATATCCAATTTGAAAATAAAATGACTAAAATTCTCTCCCAAAAGATCCCGTATAGTTTTTATAAGTCTCCTCATGACCTTTTCCACCTCATTTTAGAGTTTTCTCTCCAAAATAATAATAAAATTGATTTTTAGGAGAGAATGTCTCATCATGACTCCTCAACTCCCTTCCATTGCTAATTTTGTCCCATTGGGGGCGTTGGTATTCCTTGTGTCTTGATTTGTGGGATTCCATACTTGTTTAATTGGAGTTACAACTCCTCACGGAGCCATTCTTCCACTCATACACCCTCCTTGGCTATGTTTAGTCAGTGGAGCATTAAATTCCTTTGTGCCTTGATTTGTGGGATTCCCTCCTTGTTTAGTGGTAGTTACAACTCCTCTTTTACTCATTATTCCTATAATGCACCCTCCTTGGCTTGGATACCTCTTTATTGATGAATTTAACATTATTCCATGATCTACATCACCTTTTTAGCATTTATTTTTTATTTTACGAAGTGACTTAAGGTCATTAAACTGCCTAATCTAATTATTTTTCTTCTTAAACCCACAGGAATTAGATGGATTAGATAAATGTACCATAATGAACTTATGGGGAAATTACAGGAGTCTACAACCCATTACATTTACCAGCTCCAACTGGAAGAAAGCACCCATTATAAGGATGCTACAACCCCCTAATCCATAGGATCCAACCAGTAGAGAGGACACCAATCCTCAGTGATCTTCAACTCATGATAGCTTCACCTTTCCAACTTGGTTCTCTAGCACCAACTCGAATGAATCACCAAATCCTTGGGATCGCAAGAACCAACCTACCCTAGAACCACTCTACCACCCTAATATGAATAAAACTATCAACCTATCACTATAATTTTCACTATATGTGTTACTGTCACTGATATTATCATCATATTGTCACTATCTTCACATTGTCACTGTCACTATCATTTTCATTGTCCCTATCATTGTATTCACATTGTCACTATCTTCACACTGTCACTTTCATTTTCATTGTCACTATCACTTCTACTATAACTTTCAACATGTCAACATGTGCATGCCCCAAATCTATCCTCCAAATTTGCAAGAAACTTCTTCCAAGATAGTCTTCAACTATACATCAAAACCCTGTTGTGCAAGACAAAAAAATTCTTCCACATATTCATAATGAAGTTTGATATGTGTTCTTCAAATATGAACTTAAATACTTCATGAAGAGTACCAAAACATGCCTGCAATATAACCTTCAATCCTATAGCAAACTATACCTTCAAATATACAATAGAACCTTCAAGAGTAGGACCAAAAATGTGTCTCTCAAGCCTGTAATCAAGCTCTAGAAACAATCATTGATCCAGATGGGTATAGGTGGCCACCCACCTATCCCACTGGCTCAAAATAGTTTCTCATGTTGACAATTTTCTTGTAATTTTCTGCAATTTTTCGAGTCCTAAACTTTCGGGGCCGTTTTGAGGCCCTAAACGACATGTTTTGGAGATTCAGGGCCAAAATGGTTGCCATTGGCATGCATTTTTCCAACCAAAAGTTATAAATCTTAGATAGACCTTTCCAACGAGCTATCGAATGCCCAAATCAGAGATTGTATGCAAAATTTATGACCCCGGGAAGTTGACTGTTCAACTTACCACCTTGGGGCCGCAAACTTTATGACGATTCATCTTCTAGGGTTATGTTTTGGACTTTTGGGGTTCTTAACTCCTTCTTATTATAAATAGGCCCCTTTTTCCTTATTTTTTATTCAGCTTGTCACGAGTGAGTGTAGCCTCCACGTCTCTTCTCGGAGATACAACTACCATCATTCTAGCTACTTTTGTTTTACAATTTGTTCTATTTCATTCGTTTAATAGAATCTGAGTTCACTGTATTACTATGTTGATTGCTATATATATCTATGCATTTGAATATATATATTCTCTTTCATTTCGTTCTCACATAAATCTGGATCAGTGGTATCAAGACTTTCTGCTCTTGTGGTTTCTCAGTGCATGTCCCCAACGAGATCTGAATATTGAGAGCTGGGTCTCAAACTAGTTGAGCTTGGGGAAAATACTTCTCGTCGTTCCAAGAAGCCTCAGATGGTGGGAGAAGAAAAGAGAGATGACGGAGCAGGAGATCCTATTAAAATTTTGCTCGAGGAATCCCTCACGCGACAGAGGAATGAGATGATGGATAACTTCGCCAAGATCCTTCGAAGAATGCCGACAGCAACGGACGCACCTTTAATGAGCAGCCATTTCGGGGGTGCGACTCCCTTCAAGGTACAAGTTAAATATGACATCCCCTTATTTGAAGGAAATATAGATGCAGATGCTTTGGAAAAATGGTTAAGTATGTTAGAGGGTTACTTCTCTATTCAAAAAAATTTCAACAGTGAAAAGATCACCTTCGCCCTCCTTAAGTCCCTCCCCCATGTCAAAGATTGGTGGGATGGGTACTGTGAGAGGCATGAAAAGGAGGACTCTGAGATATTCTAAACAGAACCCACTTGGGCATCTTTTGTCGATGCCGTCAAAGAGGAATTCTACCATGTCGGAAACTATGATGATCAATACACCCGATGGATGACATTGCGCCAGGGAAGAGACCAAACAGTGATGGAGTATACTAATATATTCCATACCCTATGCTCAAAGATGGGTATTAGAGACTACGAATGACACTTGGTTCTAAAATACTAAAGTGGGCTTCACCGGTACATTCAGTCAGAGATGGATTTCCTGGACATATCCTCACTAGGAGCAGCTTACCGATATGGCGTCAAAATCGAGAAAAAGTTTAAGCAAAAGAATAAGCGGGATTTTGTGTCCGCAAATCAGCAGCAGAAGTTGGGAAAAAGTGGCCCTAACTCACAACCCAAAGGACAGAGAAAGGATTTTCAAAGGCCTGATAGCCAGTCAAAGCCGCAAACAAAGAATGGTAATGGGAAATCGAAGAAGGACACCGGCAAGTGGTGCAAGTTCCATAAAATCCCCTGGCACAACAATGATGAATGCCGCTCAAAGCAGTCATTGTTGGCCAAGAAAAAATCCTCGGATCCAGACTCTGACTCTAACACTGATGCAGATAAAGAAAGGGGCAAGCAAATCATTGACACAGAACCTAGTGCCACCATAGCAACCGCAAAGATCCAGGTAGAAGAGTCAGATGAGCCAGAGGAAGTGGAGCGCCTCTTCCACTCACAACTATGGGTGCTGGGGACTCCTCTACATTTCATTGTCAACAATGGTATTCAGAAGAACTTCATTTCAGCTGAGGTCGTCAAAATATTGAAGCTTTTGACAGTCCTGCATCCCCAACCCTACAGCATTGGTTGTCTGAGCCATGGACGAGACATCCGCATCAGTCAACAGTGCCGCCTCTCCTACGGTATCAAGCCCTTTAAAGATGAGGTAATTTGTGTTGTTTCCCCACTTGAAGTTTGTGATGTTATCTTAGGACAACCATATATGTGGAAATGCCATGCTGTGTATGAGTCTAGGCCGCGTAGTGTCATTATTACTTTGGGAAAGAAACTCTATAGGATACCAAAGACACTTCCTGCTACTGCAGTGTCTCTCATCACAGCGAAAAAGTGTAGGAAGGTAATCTCCTAGATAGGTAAATTCGTACTCTTCATGGTTCATTCTAAGGGGGAATGAAAGATCACAGCAACATCCACCTCCTCCACACAGAATCCCTCTATGCAGCATAAACAGGTGGACAAGATTGTGGAATCATACAAAGACATATTCACCATGCCTGTTGGGGTTCCAGTACATTGTCAAGTCAAGCATTCCATTGATTTGATACCTGGTGTGCCTTTACCTAATGGTCCAGTCTACAGGCGCTCCCTCATGGAGAATGAAGAAATTAGATGCCAGATTAAAGAGCTAATCCAAAAGGGGCACATTCGACGTAGCTCCTCACCCTGTGGGAGCCCAATTGTGCTAGTACAGAAGAAAGATGGTACATGGCGACTCTGTATTGACTACCAAGTTCTAAAAAAGATCACAGTCTGGAATCAGTATCCCATTCCCTAGATTGATGACCTCCTTGATCAGCTCAAGGGGGCCAAGTATTTCAGCAATATTAACCTAGAGTTTGGCTATCATCAAGTGCCAATTGAGTAGAGCGATGTCTGGAAGACTGCCTTCAAATATCGGGAAGGCCTTTTTGAGTGGTTGGTCATGCCTTTCAGCTTGACTAATGCTCCCGCAACCTTAATGACGATTGGATGACATTCTACAGCCATTCACTAATTCCTTTGTGGTCGTATATCTAGATGAAATCCTCATCTATAGTAGAACATGGGTAGAACATCTCCAGCATATCCACCAGGTCCTCAGCACCCTACGACAACACAAGTTATATACCAATCTAGAGAAGTGATCATTTGGCATGGAAAGGGTTCAGTATCTAGGATAAATTGTGGACAAACATGGAGTTCATGTAGATTCGGCCAAGATCCAAGCCATTCGCGATTGGCCGACCCCGACAAATCTCATAGAGCTTCGCAGCTTCCTAGGCCTTGCAAACTTCTATCGCAGATTTGTGTTGGGATTCTCTAATATTGCTTAGTCCATTACCCAAGTGACCAAAGGGGAATCTAAGGCCAATTTAATCTGGTCCAAGCCACAACAACACGCATTTGAGGAGCTGAAGTAGTGCCTATGTTCGGCGCATGTCCTGACCTTGCCAGATCTACAACAACCCTTTGAGATCGAGACGGATGCTTTGGACTACGCTGTTGGTTTGGTCCTCACTTAGCATGGCCATCCCGTGGCATATCACAGTGAGACACTTTCGGATACAGTCCACAAGTACCCCACCTATGACAAGGAAATGTACTCCATTGTCCAAGCCTGCCGCCAATGGAAGCATTACATCCTTGGAAAAGAAACAGTCATCCACACTGATCATAAGCCCTTGCAATTCATGCAAACCCAAGGAAAGTTACAGAATGACCGCCACCAGAAGTGGTCCACTTACTTGCAGCAGTTCCACCTGAACATTAATAATATAAGAAGGGCAGCACCAATCGAGTCGCTGATTGCCTCAGTCAACCTCCAGTGGCAGCATTAACCACGGTGCTCAACTCTTGTGGACACGAGACCTCTGCGTGGCCTCAACTATATGGAAATGATCTCGATCTCGGCCCTATCTATCAATCATTATGTGCAGGTACACCAGTTGAATACTTTCATCTTCAAGAAAGATTGTTATGCCACCTAGGCCATCTCTGTGTTCCTTCAAGCGAGTGTGCCAAGATGATTTGGGAGGCACATTATAGTCGAGTGGCATGGCACTTTGGTATTGATAAGATAGTGGAAGTTTTGCAGAAGTATTTTTATTGGCCCAAACTCTGACAAAATGTCAACAAATATATCAAATCATGCACTGCCTACGCCATCGCAAAACCAACTGTTAAAAAGCAAGGGTTGTACACTCCCCTTCCCACTCTGAATGGGCCATGGGAATCCATCTCCATGGATTACATGTCAGGACTACCTTCAAATAAGCATGGTAATGACTGTGTTTTTGTGGTTGTGGATCGCTTCTCTAAGATGGCCATTCTGATAGCTTGTAAGAAGAGCATCTCTGTTGAAGCCACTGCTAAGCTATTCTTCGAGTATGTTTGGGTTCATTTTGGGCTGCCACAGACTATAATTTCAGATCGGGACAGTAGGTTCCTGAGCACATTTTGTTCTAGTCTATGGTCCTTGATGGATACTAAGCTCACCAAATCGACTGCCTTCCACCCCCAGACTGATGGACAAACAGAGGTAGTCAACCGAATGATTGTGCATATTTTGAGAATGTACAATTCTAAACATCCCCGCACATGGGATGAGAGCCTTCCTTATGTTCAACATAGCTATAACTAAGCTTTGCATAGCTCTACCAGACACAGCCCTTTTCAGGCATGCTTGGGCTTCTAACCATTGGCCCCGATTGATGTAGCTCTACCCCTTGCATCCACACAGGAGGAATCTTCCCATGCTCAGACTGAGGTTGATAAGGCCACCATATTTTTTGAACGAATCCATCACATCCGCCAATAGGTCCATGACATTCTGGAGAAGTCCAATACTAAATACAAGCAGCGACATGACCAACATCGGGTTCCACACAAGTTCCACGTTGGGGATAAGGTTTGGTTGCATTTACAGAAAGAGAGGATGACAGGACCCCATCACAAGCTTCATCCACTTCGATATGGGCCATACACCATCACCAAGGCTGTTGGTGATAATGATTTTGAATTAAGCATTCCTCCATTCCTTGGCTTGCACCCAGTATTCAATGTGGAACTACTTCGACCATATTTTGCACCACTGTTGGACACCTCGAATGTGGAAGAACAATTGACACCTACAGAGCTTAATCCTGACTGCATGGAACAAGAAACCATTGATCAGATCATGGAAAGACGGGTTAAAGGCACCCGCCAGCAGAAGATCCAACTATATCGAGTTGTCAAAGCAGGGCAACTCCTCCACCAAGGCAAGTGGCTCACTAAGAGTCAAGTTCAGCAGAAGTTTCCCCATTTGATGGGGGCACTCAATGAAATGGAGACCATTGCTTACTAAGGGGGGAGGTATGATCTAGATGGGTATAGGTGGCCACCCACCTATCCCACTGGCTCAAAATAGTTTCTCATGCTGACAATTTTCTTGTAATTTTCTGCAATTTTTTGAGTCCTAAACTTTCGGGTCTGTTTTGAGGCCCTAAACGATGTTTTTTGGAGATTCGGGGCCAAATTGTTTCCATTGGCATGAATTTGGCTGACCAAAACTTATAAATCTTAGATATACCTTTCCAACGAGCTATCGAACGCCCAAATCGGAGATCGTATGCAAAATTTATGACCCCGGGACGTTGACTGTTCAACTTACCACCTTGGGGCCACAAACTTTATGACGGCTCATCTTCTAGGGTTACGTTTTGGAATTTTGGGGTTCTCACCTCCTTCTTATTATAAATAGGCCCCTTTGGCCTTATTTTGTATTCATCTTGTCACGAGTGAGTGTAGCCTCCACGTCTCTTCTTAGAGATACAACTACCACCATTCTAGCTACTTTTGTTTTACATTTTGTTCTATTTCATTCGTTTAATAGAATCTGAGTTCACTGTATTACTGTGTTGATTTCTATATATATCTATGCATTTGAATATATATTCTCTTTCATTTCGTTCTCACATAAATCCGGATCAATCATCCATATACTTCATTGTTTTCTTATTCAAACCCTTAACACCTTTATCATTTTAAAACCCTAGTTCATTCCAAGAGAGGAACCCTATATCATGCCAATAGAATCAACATAATCCATGCCAATAACATTAGAATAATATTTTTCAATAACATCACCATAATCTATGCCAATAACATAGAAATAATCTATGGTAATAACATCACCATAATATATCCCAATATCACTATAATCTATGGTAATAAAATCACCATAATATATTCCAATAACATCATCATAATATATGCCATCACCGTAATCTTCATCTTTAAACTAGACAGAAGCCCTTACTTCTAGAGGACATATATCTAACCATATAAAGAAATAACATCTAAAATTTGTATCATTGGTACTCACACATATCACCTACATCTCATAAAAAATTCATGGTCTTAAACATCCTAGAAAAAAACTTATGGAAAATCTACCAAACTGGCATGTTTGAAGCTAATTCAAAAAACCCTAACTTCCCAAGGCCATATCACCTAAAATATAGTGAACCAAAAAATTAGAGTTTTAACACATGTACTCACGCATCTTAAATCCATACCATAAACATTTCACATTCTGAATCATCCCAACAAAATTTATAGTGAAAATTCCAATATTACCTTAAACAGATTTCACAACCCCCTCCACTTCATCTTCCCTTGGAAATTTGATCTTCTAGGCTGAAATTATCTCCTCTTCCTTCACTTGGTTGAATTATTGTGATTAAAATGCCAAATGAGGTTCCTCTTATTTATATGATTCTTTTTCACTTAATGAGGTGTGAGCAAGGGTCACAACATTTGGGTCACACCTCTTTCTTAAGAAAGGTCAACCTATAACATAACCTTAACTTATATCTTCAATAAATTTAGGGGATTCTTCAATGGGTCAATTACCACTTCATGGCTACATTTCTTCATCGGGGCATTCCAAGTTGACATATTTCCATTTCTTCAGAGGCTTCTTCAGTTTTCTTTAGGTATTTACTTTATCACTTCATATCTTCATCAAGGGGCTTTGGGGATTATTAAAATTTCAGCTCATCAATTCATCAGTTCTTAAAATTTCAGTTCATCACTTTAGGGGATTCTTCACACTTCTCATCATCATGGTCTTTAGGGGCTTCTTTAATGACTCCACATTATCATCACTTTAGGATATTATTCTCATTTTTCATCATAAATTTCATGTGGAAACATCATCATTGCTTTATGGGATTCTTCACACTTCTCATCATCATGGTATTTATGTGATTCTTCAATGAATCCACATTATCATCACTTTAGGGGAATATTCGCATTTATCATCATCATGTACTTGTCAACACATAATCATTGATTTGGAGGCATATTCAATGGATTTAGGGGCTTGCTCCATTTGTGTACCACTCAAAGTGGGCATGTGGAATCAACCACATGTTATCTCATCCGATGAGGGACATGCTTAATAGTTATTCCATAAGGAGACCACTTTGTAGTTATATACATTATGTCAAGTCTCTTTCAAGGCTCTTCAATAATTCATCAACATTAATCAGACAATATCACTACCACAACATCATAACCATCACCACATCATCATCTTCACTGCCACGTTGACATCAATAACAACATCACTTAACAATCTCATAAGATCGTGATGTAATATCAATGACATAGATATTCACCCCACAGACATCAATTGCAACTTCTTCCAACAATCTCCTCCTTTATCATTGATGGAAACAAATTCACGCCTCTCTCTCCCCCTTTGACATTAATGACAAAAGGGTGAAGAAACTTTGTTCACCTACTCCCCTTGGGATTATGATGGCTCCCCCTATCAATATGCTTCTTTTATGTGACTTTTTTTGTTGAATATGATCTCCCCCTTGAAAAAGATAACTTTACTTGAATTTGAATCCCTTTTGATAATATATTTCCTTTATGACAATGCTCCCTCTTTGATTGTGCTAACTATCCCATAGACTAGGATATTTCTTGAATATTTGTGAAGTATCACCCCCTATGTTCTTGTATGATTTACAAATCCATTGTTTTCTGATCTATATAATTTGTAACCTTATTCCCTTTCTTTGATTTTTCTTACCTGCTACTTAGACTTCACCTCAAGATTATCCACAATACTGGGAGTCTCAATAACAAATTGTTTAGAACAATATGTAATGTTGTGTTGTTGTAGTTTCATCACTTGTAATCCTAACACCTTCCTTTTAACTTATTGATTTAGCTTTATTACTTGACTCAGAACCTATTGTAGGTATGTCCTCTGAGAATTCTCTATTGACCTATTCTTCTTTTTTTTCTTTCACATTTTGAGCATGTAACATTAATTCCTTTTTTACTTCGGTCATATGCTTTGAGAATCCATTGTCAATATACCAATGACCTCTTCTATTTTGGGCTTGTAAGGGAGACTTGTATTCTTCAACCTTCAAATATTATTGCTTCATTTTCCAAGTTCTATGTAGTTCCCCTATATGATTGAAAGGAACATGACTAGTTTCCCTAAAAGAAGATATCAAATCACTTATGCATGTTCTTGTTGTGTGTCCAAAATTGTTACATTTGTAACATTTAGTTTCGTAATTTGGAGCTCCAAATCTGCTATAACTTCTTTCAAAAACCTCATGAGGATTTCTTAAGTAAATTTTCTCATAATTATTCTTGGATTTTTCATATCCATTTCCATTCCATTTGTCTTCTAGTTGGTGTAGATATTTTGAAATCATGGTATTAATTGAGTCTTATTAATTATTGACGATTGTTTCCATGTTCCTCTGAATGCACGATCTTCTTTGGACTCTTATTTTTTGTTGATTTTTGTATATCCTCCTTCATAGGCTTGGAACTCTTGATAGAATATACATAAATCCGTTGTCCTTCTTCACTTTCAATCATCATAGAGATTGAACCTTCATCCTTTTGTTTTTATCCAATAATAGACTTATTATACAATGACTTTTGGTTGTTTATAGTTTAATCCATTATTTTGGTGCTATTTCCAAATTTCTATTGGATGTCCTTATTCTGTAATTCCTTTTTAACTGAGACTATTTCAGCTTCCAATTATTCTTGTATCTTCTCCTTTTCTTCTAATTGTATTTTGAGTGTTTATTAAATCACCTTGGATTATTCCAACTAAACTCTTAGATCTATGAAAAATTATTCAGTTTCTTCTGGATTTATTTTAGTGTTTTGACAGTCTTCCTTTTGTTTCCTTATGTCTTCCTTGAGGGACTTGTTTTTCTTCATTTATTTTCTTATATCACTTAAGGAACTGAGCAATTCTTCTTCAATATTCAGTTCTCCTTATTCATAGTCCTTATTCAGAGTCACGGTCGTTATCATCGTCTTCATTGGATGAGGAACTATCCTCTTTTGAATAGAGACTTCTTTTTTCAAAAGACTTCTTTTTTTCTTTCCTTTCCTCTTTTTTGGTATTTCTTTTCTTTATTTGGAACTTTTTCTTCATCACTATCTAAACCCTTGGCATAAGGAAATTTTGATGCAAAATGATCATTTTTACCAAAATTAAAACATTTGAAAGGAAGCTTACCTTTATACTTTCCAGTTCCCCTATTTAACTTTCTCACAAAATTGGCTTATTCTTCATTCTAAAAATCATCACTGTAGTTGGAGCATGAGAATAATTTTTACTTTTTCTTGTCCTTGTCTTCTTGGAGGCCTCGAATTTCCTTCCCTTCTAGATGGATTCTCTTGTTTTGTTCTCATTTCGTGCGTTATAAGAATTCCATGTAATTCATCCATGCTCAATGTATCTAGATATTCTGTTTCCTCTAGAGAGCTTGATATTTTAGAAACAAACCTCACTGGGAAATATCTGATTACCTTTTGAATAATTACTGTAATTTCAATTTTTTCTCCCAGTCCTCTCGTGGTATCCACAATTTCGCTAATTCAGAGAAAATAAGATGCAATGTCTTTATCTTCATTCATTTTCAAGCATTTAAGTTGTTTTATTTTTAAGATTGAAGCTTTTCCCCCTTGACTTTAACACCTCCTTCATACACATTCTCGAGCTTGTCCCAAATTTATTGTTGAGGTACAATGCATAAAAATTGATAAATTTCAACCCTGATAGACCACCCAAAATAGAATACATAGCCTTTGAGTTACATTCAAAGAGTCTTGTTTCAATTGTACCTACAACTAGAGTAATATCTGGTGAAGTGTATCCATTCACTATGGCCTTCCAAACATAAAATCCATATTACTACAAACACAATTTCATCCTTATGCTCTAGAAATCATAATTCATTCCGTCAAACAGTAGACCAATCTTGGAATATTCTATGTAGTTCTTCATGCTTCTTACTGGGATCACCTTCTAGTGGTTAGACTATTCCTTAATATACCTTCTTTGATACTAATTGTTGGAATAATCACCAATTTGAAGAGGGGGGTGAATCATTATTGAGCACTTTTTACAATTTCAAACTTCAAAATAGAATATGTAAACATTAACCATTAACAATGTCATTCATCATCACATAAAATTATACACCTTTGACAAGATATTTTTATATGTAATCCCAAATAGGAGAAAACCATGGAATGATTTTCTTGTATAATAACATTATTACATTCATAGGAAGTACCAACTTCATGTTTGTGAGAACCAACTCAAAGGAGGATACGACCTACTATCTTTACCAAATCCAACTGGAAGGAATCACCCACTCCCTATATTCTCTATCACTCACTAGAAGGAGGATACAACCCCATGATCAACAAGCTCCAACCTATAGCGAGGATTCCCATCCTGGGTGAGCTCCAACTCACCCTAACTCCACCATGCCAACTTGGTTCTCTAGAACCAACTCCTTCATATCGCAAGAACCAACATGCTCTAACACCACCCTTCCACCCTAATATGAATAATACTATAAACCTATCATCTCCACCGTCATTGTCATTATCACTATCTTTTTCATTGTCCCTATCACTATCTTCACGTCGTCATTTTCTTCACAGTATCATTGTAACTATCATTATGTTTATCATTGTTCATGTCACTATATTCACACTACCATTGTCACTATCATTGTCATTATGACTATCACTATCACTTTCAACAAATTAACATGTACATGTCTCAAATCTAGCCTCCAAATATGCAAGCAAATTTTTCCAAGATAGTCTTCAAATCTACAACAAAAACATGTTGTGCAATAACAAAAAATATTTTCCACATCTTAATAACCAAGGATAAAATGTGTCCTTCAAATATGCAAATATATCCTTCATGAATAGTGTTATCTTTTCTTAAGATCTGATGAGATTATCTATGATATTTATCTGAAATAATAACAAGTACATCAAAATACATAATATATAAAAGATACACAAGACACAAATATTTTCATCGAGGAAACCATAAAGGAGAAAATCCCGCAAACTTCTTCAAAATATTAAGATGATCAAAAGTAGTAATAAGAAATGTTTAGCAGTTATATTTCTATCCTCCTCTGACTTTCTCTCTCTCTCTCATGCACCTTAGAGAGTGTGTGAGGTGTGTATAAATGAGGGAGATCGCTTCCCTATTTATAACCTTTCAAGTCATTGACCAAATATAACATTGGATCCTACATATCATCTCACATGGGGCCCACTTCTCCTATACCGAATACAAGTACATATTACATGATGTTACATTGGGGACTATTGCGTCGACTTACAACGGAGGTTGTACCTCAAGGTTTAGACATAATTTAGACATCCAGTAAATTGGTAACACACATCCCCAATGGGGTACAACAACATACAATGATAATATACGTCAGAATATATTTCGAAGTTACAAACGCATCAACACTCCCTCTTAACTAGGAAGGTATTCTCTTTCTACACAGTCATAAACACATTTTGTCAGGTATTCATAGCATCGTTATCATCACGGAGTCATAGAGTCTGCATCATAGCTGTTTCCATCATCTTCTTATAATTTTATCATCGTACCATACTATCTGTCATCATAATTTTCTACATTGCCAACCCTTTTTCATGTTGGATGTAGGCCTAGCTTCCATGTAGGTCTTTAAATCATCAAGTAGGTATAGCTCAAGACTTATTGATTTTCAAAACCTGAAGGATATCCTAAGACTGATTATATGCCTTTGCAAAACCTGAAGGAGCATCCTAGGACTGATTATATGCCTCTGCAAAACCTAAAGGATCTGCCAGGACTAATTATATACCTCTGCAAAACCTGAAGGAGCATCCCAGGACTGATTATATGCATCTACAAAATCTAAAGGATCTCCTAGGACTAATTATATGCCTCTGCAAAACCTGAAGGATCTCCCAGGACTGATTATATGCCTCTACAAAAACTACAAGATCCTACAGTTACCTCATCATATTCAGATCATCTCATCGTCACATAGAGCATAGCTCAGATACACATAACAAGGTAGTTACATCCACCAGCATGGGAGGACCAACCTACCACCATATGAGAAATGCTTAGCAATTACATCAATGACCATGGAAGGACTAGCCTACCACCATGTCTAAAAATATTTAGAAATTACATCAATGACCATGGGAGTACCAATCTACCACCATGTCAAAAAATCTAGGTAATTACATCAATGACCATGGGAGGACCAACCTACCATGATGTCATAAAATCCTAACAATTACATCAATGACCATGGGAGGACCAAACTACAACCATGATCAAAAATCCCATGTGCATTTGCTTCTTCCAGACTCATCATTTCCCCTTGGAAGGAGCCTTGATCTGAAGTACACCAAGCTTCTCTCTGAAGTATTCAAACTTCACTCTGGATAGCAGATTGGTCAATACATCGGCTATCTGCTCGTCTGTCACAACATACTGGAGCTTCAATGGTCCTCTCTATACCATATCCCTGATATAGTGATACTCAATCTCTATGTGCTTCAACTTGTCATGGACCATCGAGTTCTCAAACAACTTCACACAACTCTGGTTGTCGCAATATATATAATTAGCATCCAACTGGAGATCAAACAAATCATATAGTAGCTTCCTTAGCCATGCTACCTCACAACTAGCTGAACAAGCTACAACATACTTTTCTTCGATTGTGCTTAGTGCCACATAGGACTACTTCCTGCTTAACCAATAGATCACACCTGATCCCATACTAACGCAACACCCAGAAGTGATCTTCCTATCAATGGCACTGCCTTCCCAATCTGAATCCACATAACCCTCGAGGATAATATTCTTATTCACATCTTACTTGAGCCCATAATCAAATGTACCCTTCAGGTACCTCAGAATATGCTTTGCGGCAATCAGGTGAACATGTCTCGGATCATTCAGGAACTGGCTCAATGTGTTCACAGAAAAGAAAATATATGGTCTCGTATTTGTCAGGTACATGAAGGATCCAATCATATGACGATATATTGTAGCATCAATTAACTCTCATGAAGCATCGCAAAGTAGCTTCATGTTCGATGCCATGGGTGTGGCTATTTCCTTGCAGCCCATCATCCCAAATCTATTTAGGATCTCTACAGTATACCTCCCTTGACAAAGGAATACCCCATCTCTACACTTTCACACCTCCATACCTAGAAAATAATGCATCATTCCCAATTCCTTCATCTCGAACTCGGAATCAAGCTTCCTCTTTGCATGTTTAATGAGTTTCTCTTCACCGGCTAGTAACATGTCATTGACATATAGTGAGAGCATCACTGGTGTTTCTCCTTCAACCTTGAAGCAAAGGTTTGGATCTACTTTACTCTCAGTAAATCCTAGGGCCATAAGTAAATTTTCCATCCTATTGTACCTTGTCAAACTTGAGGATCTTTTGTAGTCACTCCCTCTAAAGCAGATCATCATTCTCCCTCTTCCTTTTGTACTCTATGTATCGAGACATGTTGTACTGGAGTGACAAGTAGATTCCTCTACTATTGATCTTCTATGTATCCATCTAGTGTCACTGGATACCAATATCCTCTATCTTGATTTTTGTTGAAACGTTATTCTCGCACGCATTGGATTTCATATCAACCTTGTAGCAAAGGTTAAGGTATTCATCACTCTCTGTTATTTATAGGTTCCTCATGTAACTATATGTGTTGTACAAGGCCTTCTTTAATTTGAACACATGAGTCTGTGTGTCATGTGTTTCAAATCCCAGTGGTTTCTCTACATACACTTTCTCCTCGACTATATCATTCTAGATTATTGTCTTCATGGAAGCTAGTGTATCTCCCATCGTATACCTGCATGTATGGATCTAATGAAGTGTACCTCACAACTGGTGAAAATGCCTCCTCGTAGTCTATGCCTTCTTTCTGTGAGAAGCATTGTGCTATGAATATTTCCTTGTATCTCATGATGCTACCATCTACTGCATGCTAGATCTTTTAGATCCATATGGAATTCACTATAGACCTCCCTTTAGGAATCGACATGACATCCTAGACATCATTCCTCTTGATCATAGTCTCCTTTCCTTTCTTCTTGGCTACTTCTTCATAGTTTGAAGGCTCTGCATCAATGATGTCGCTCAACAATGTCACATAACTAGAGTGTGTCTGAGGCCTCTTTATTTCTTTGGAAGTCTTGTCATACCATTATTTATCTTGGATTATTTCTCATGCCCAAGGTGGTATTCATCTCTAGAGGTGGATCTATCGTTCTCTTTATATTCTTCTAAAGCTTGTTCTTTTGCCACGATGTCTCTAAGCCTGGAAGCTTCAGGTTCCTCTTTTGAACTATCATTACTTGTTCTTTGGAATGATATACAAGTCAAGTTTAGTTGCATGATTAGAAACATCTCATAATTTCCAAAACATTTTAATAGTGACAAATATATGTCACATATCCATGCAACTATTTTATCCAATGCTACAACATTCATTCATGTCCCGTATACATACAATAAATTCTAGATTCCTTCCACCTCAATGTTATTAAGAGGGTGTACTACTCCTAATATGCTAGAAAATAGGTTTCACTCTAGATAAGTAGCAATGGAATGTTGTACAACATCATTGAATTCTTACCCATCATGTGCAAATCAATAGTATAAATGCAAATACTCAAACATGCATAACACATCAACTAAATATAAACAAATGCACAACCAAACAATATCATGAAATGAAAATTGAATACTTATCTTTATTTTTTTGGTGGGTAGATTCCTTCTTGAGCGTTGAGCTTCATCATCTTCTTCATTAACAACTGCATCATTTCTTATCCAAATGCTAAGATGGATAAGAGGTTCATCAAGAGTTAAGTCCTTCATATTCCTCATCTCTTGAGGGATCTTCTTTGAATCATGAGAGCTTGATATTCAGTTGCTTCCATATTATCTTCTCTTATTATGAGTTGAACTTCTTCTTGTGTGCACCCTTCCCAGATTCTGGTGAAGGTAATCAACTTCCTTCTGGCACACATTCCTTGAATGAATGAATCCCATGATATTTGGAGGCCATTCAAGGTGGTTATAACAATCTCTTATTCTTCTTCAATTGATGTTTCATAGCATCAAACACTTCCTTTTTGTGTCTTCAAGGATGACACATGAGGGATGAGATGATCTTTAATAGTATCTGCAATTATTCTCTTGGCTCTTAGGCACCTCATCTCCCTTTGGCTCTTACAACTTCCTTACTAAAATACTGATCCAAGTCATTTTCATCAAGGATCACGGAGCTCCTATACTTCCATACTCTAAATTTGATAGCTTCCCCAATCTTGTCATCAAGTTGGTGTAATTAGTCATTTTGAAACGAGAACTTCAAATGTAAATAGAAAACATTTAGATCTTACCTATTTAAGGTATCCAACCTGGTTCTAGAGCTGGATGATCTAGGGTTTGTCATAGAAACCCTAACTTTTTCAACATGGAATTTCAAAATTCTAATTAGATAGAAAGCATGGCCTCATCAAGGTGATCTGGTCAATGTACTTCTTTTCTGAAAACAATTGTGGGAATCTCCTGTAACAGTAAGCCCTAGTTTTCCAATTTCTTCTACATAAATGTCTAAAATTGATTATCTTGTATCTTCAAATTTTTAGATCCTTACAGTCTGAAACTTCTCACTGATATTTCTCGATACATATTATTTCCAAACCCACAAGTTATAGTAGAAATGGATTTTCCAAGTGTGACTTATGCAAATTTTCCCAAGGTGACTATTTTTGGGATTGTTCAGCATAGAAAACTTGTACAGAATGACATGTGTCACTTTTTTCACATTTTGTATCTGAAAAGCGCGCCAAAGAAACTAAAGTCTGTGTCCTGCCTGCAATAGCTTGCTAAATTTCTTTTGGACCTTCTTATCGCTAGATATAGAAAATATCCCTAGGTCACATGTTTATGACTGTATTCTAGAGGAAGATGGAACCCTGCTTTGGAGGAACCATATCTCTTGAAGTATAGTGGATCTGAGGATGAAATATTTACACAAGGTACATAAATTATGTCTCTTCAGCATGTAAAAGTTTTCGCTTCTGGTCCTTCTCCAATCTCGTGTTATAGTGAAAGTTCTAGAATGACTAAATTCCGTCTTCTAGGGTTTTCAACCATGAAACCCTAGTTTCCATTAGCTTCCATTGTAGTTGTATTTTAGATGCATAGTGAAACTTCTCTGATTCAAAAACTACTACCACCAACAGATGTGTCCTAATGAGGCAAGTTATACTAGCCCTCCTTGCTTGATGATCTGTGGAGAGAACACCTTCAACTAGGAAGCCCTAGCTCCCACAACTGCACAGTGCCTTCTTTCAGAGAGGATCTAATAACATGTTAGTTTTTAGTAAGATATATTAGATTGTCTACGATATTTATCTGAATGAATAACAAGTGCAACAAAATTTATTAGATATAAAAGATACACAAGACAGAAATATTTTCATCGGGGTAACCATAAAGGAGAAAACCCCGCAAACTTCTTCAGAATAGTAAGATGATCAAAAGCAGTAATAAGAAATGTTTAGTAGTTATCTTTCTCTCCTCCTCTAACTGTCTCTCTATCTCATGCGCCGTAGAGTGTGTGTGAGGTGTGTATAAATGAGGGAGATCGCTTCCCTATTTATACCTTTTCAAGTCATTGACCAAATATAACATTTGAGCCTACATGTCATCTCACATGGGGCCCACTTCTCCTAGAGAGACTACAAGTACATATTACATGATGTTACATTGGAAAATATTTCCCCGACTTACAATGGAGGTTGTACCTCAAGGTATAGACACAATTTAGACATCCCGTAAAGGGTTAAAACACATCCCCAATGGGGGTACAAAAACATACAATGATAATATACATCAGAATATCTTCCGAAGTTACAAATACATCAAAAAAGAGGACCAAAACATGTATGCAATATAACCTTCAAGTCTGCAGCAAACTATCCCTTCAAATATGCAATAGAACCTTCAAGAATAGGACCAAAAAGGTGCCTCTCAATTATGTAATCAAGATCTATAAACAATCATTCATAGACATCAATTATTTTCTTCTTCAAACCATTAACATCATTATCAAGTTCAAACCCTAGGTCATTCTAAGAGAAGAACCATATATCATACCAATAACATTACAAAAATCATGCCAATAACATCAAAATAATATATTGCAATAACATCACCATAATCTTCAGCTTTAAATTGTTAAAAAACCTTACTTCCATAGGACATATCTATAAATATATAATGAACTAGCATATAAAATATTTACCATAGGTACTCACACATCCTGCCTACATCTCATAAACATTTCACGATCTAAAACATCCCAGAACAAAAATTATAGCGAATCTACCAAACTGGCCTATTTGAAGGTTATTCAAAAACCCTAACTTCCTGAGGTCATATTATTGGAAATACTGAAAGAGGGGGATTGAATCAATATTTATATATTTAGATAATTTTTAAACCATGAACTCATTACACATCAGCCATTAATGAAACAACACATGAACACATCAAATTTAAGTGGAAATCCAAATGGGAGAAAGCCACAATCATCTTTTCTTATAGAGGACTTATCAGTACCAGCTGATACGAAGCACCAACTCCCTGTGTGAGCCCAAACCCATGAACAAATATGTAAAGAATATGAGAAAAATATAGGGCTCCCATACTAGGGATAGTGACCATAGTTATAATCCAACACTGTTTCAAATACAATCTGTCAAATGCAATTATATACTCACAATACACTTATAAAATTCCACTATGTTGTTGTTGCAATCCTAGAGCTCTGCTACAACTTTGTATTTATGCTACTTCTCAATCACTTGATACCCCTGATCCCTTAAAAACTACTTTTCAAATTAGATAACCTCCAAACATCCCTCTATTGAAAATATCCTAAATAATTCATTGTAAAAGATGTTAATAGCTCTATTCACTTGTACTTCCATGAACAATGGTTTGTTGGTATCTTACCTCTACTTTGGATGTCTACAGTCTTGCTTGAAAATAATCCATATGCTATGGCTAGAGCATAGTCCTCAAGGAGCCATACATATAGACTGAAAACAAAATTTACATCCATTAATACTTAGACCTTAATAGGTCCATATCTCTACTATGATTCTCATAAATAACAATGAGTTAAATTGTCATCAAATACATTACAAGGAGACCTAAAATTTTTGGCCTAAAATTGTGGTCAGGGATTAGATCATATGAACCTTGTTATTTCCCTCAAAACATACATAAAATAGGTAAGGACCCTACTATAAAACCTCATATATATGCGACCTAGATGGCACCTCTAACATGGGCTTAAAATCCTCAAAAACATGCTAAAAATTTAGGCCAAAAATAGTGGCTACTTCTTCATTTCTACACTATCACAAAACGTCTATCAATTTCCTTGAAACATAAAGAGAGATCATTGAAATCTTGTGTCAAAGCATAAAATTAGGGATTAACATAGCCATAGAACCCTTCCTCATCTCATGTACCAGTAAATACCCAATACAAGAAACACAACATTTATGTGCTTTGCCCTACAGTTCCCTTGCCTTAGGTCTCCAACGTAGAATTCATTACATCACAAAACAAGAACACATTTGATACAACAAACAACCCCTCAAATAGGGTATATATATAGTTTTTGTAAGATGGGCGTTGGGGGTTTGAGGGGCCAACCCTCAATGTAAACAAAATAGTTAAAGATAAATTTAAAATTTTAATTAAATACTCTTTTCTTTGGTCATCCAACCCATATGATGGGGTGAATTCGACTTTTCAACTTTAGAATTCAATATCTATTTAACCATGAGCAATTAGAGAGTTCTACAAATATCAATGAAAATGGATTGATGAGGAACATCATCCTATGAGGGTATTTCTTGTAGTGACATGGTCCTTCACCCTTATTTTCGTCAATTTGTGTGGGACTTTGTGATTTGACTTGAGTTCCTCCTGCTTTGACTTGATGGATTCTTCCTTTGTCTAGAATATTTATTAACATCAATTTCAACCTATCACCACACATATCCTAAAATATAGTGAACCAACATCTGGAATTTTTATCACATGTACTCACACATCTTACCTCTATCCCATAAAAATTTCATAGTCTGAATAATCCCATAACAAAATTTATTGCGAAAAAATTATTATGACCTGAAACATATTTCGCAACCCCCTCCACTTCATATTCCCATGAAATGTTCACTTCTAGGATGAAATACGCTCCTCTTCCTTGGCTTGGTCGAATTAGTGCGATTCAAATGTGATCTAGGAGGATCTTTCATAGTCGATTAAGGTAAATTTTGTCAAATAGAAAAATAAAACTTACAAGGTAAAAGAGCTCATCGATAGATTTCTGTCAACTCTTGTTTCGTGTGAAATGACCTTCAGTTATAGAAGTTGTCAGGTTTAGAAGTTTTGAAAAATCAAAACATGGAAATAAAATTGGTTTTTGGGAAAAAATGGAAAAAATAATGTAATGTTTTAAAAAAATTTGGTTGGATTCTTTGGGATTCGAACCCAAGACCTCCACATAGGAAAAATACCTTGCAAAAATCCTCTAGCCAAAGCTCCCGCACATGTTCTTTATTAGTCATATAGAAAAGGTTCTATATAAAGTTTTTTAAGGTTTAAGTTTGAAAAAAGGGGGGTCAAGGGATAAGCCCCTTACCCATATGGCCAACATTGAGGTTATAGATTATGCCAAACCATAAGAATCAGTAGAACATATGCCAGTGCATATACCAATGGTTCAATACAAAGGTTACAACTACACCATAGGCTAACTCAACCAACGATCCAAAAAACTATATCCAATGCATTGCCATGAGAGGCTTGCGGGCTTGGCCCCAGGACCTTCGTTCCCCAATTCCATGCTTTACTAATGGGTTATGCCCTAGTACATTGTTACATCTTGTCGGATATTGCTTAAGAGTTTGCGGGAGGGGATATGGGGGCCTGAAAGGGTGCGCGACCATCCGGCTCGTGCCCCAAAACTACCCATATACACCACCAAAACCATTATAAAATCATGGTTTGGGAACAATTTTCGAGATAGAGAACAAAGTGATTTGCACAAAGTTTGAGGCGCGGTCCAGTTATGATTCACAAGATGTTTTTCAAGTTTCCTAAGGCAGTTTTGAATGTTTTCCAAGGTGGTTTATGCACGAAACTTGAGGCATTTTGGCACAGTTCCTGAGGTCCATACAATCATTAATCGGAATAGATACGAAAGTGGAATCAGTAATGTTTTTCCTTTTATGTATGCAAGGCTTCTTGATTTACATGTCACTGGAGGCCTCAGGAAAACTTGGTCGAGTTTATACTCGTTTTTCTCAAAATTGCGAGAGGAAGGCAATGGTGTTGTATGTTTTTGTTGGTTAGTGACAAAAAATAGAAGTGGTTCCATAAACCTATTATTGTAAGCTTTGAAGACTAAATAAGATCATCATTCCCATTGGAAGTGGCTCGGAGACATAGCCCATGAGAGGGTGAGCTCCTTATCAGCTCACATCTATCATTTTCATGGTTTTCTTATTTTTTATTTGCTTATGTGTGTATGTTTAAGCATTGGAATTTCAGTCTTAAAGTATGCTTATGAGTAATTGACATATAAAATTGACATGCAATTTTTAATGGTTAAAAAGATCCTGAATATTTTTAGATCAAGTTTGGTATCAAAGCTTAATAACCATTGCATTGTGAGTTTATGTTAACAATATCCAGGTTAAAGTGAGGTGGAGGTGTACTTGAGGATTTCAATCCAGATATTAGACGTGCACATCGAAGAGAGAAAATGGTAGAATAAGACTACAGAGGAGAATATTATAAGGTCTTCTTTAAGGCTTTTTATCATATGGAAGGCAAAGTAGAAAATATTTTTGCATATTATCAAGAGATATTGGGAAATAAGAAAAAAAAAGGAGAAAGCAAAGGATAATTCTTTGGGAAAAGGAAAACACCATTTTGATCCTTCTTCTCCATCTTCTTCTTCATCTTCTGATGTAGGAGGATCATCTCATGTTCGATCAAATTTAAATTCTTCAAAATGTAAAATGAAGCTTACAAGGGAAAATAAAGTGTCAATAGATTTCCAGAAACGCTTGTTTCGCACAAAAATACCTTCTAATACAAAAGTTATTAAGGTTTGAAGTTTTGATAGTTTTTTATTAAAAAATGGTCAAAATTTGGTTAATTTGGGTAAAAATGATTAATGTAATTTTTTATAAAAATAGAGAGGAGTCCATGGGATTCGACCCCGTGACCTCCAAAATACATCTGCAAGCCCTCCTTGTCAACTCTCCACACAATGGTTCTTAAAATGTATATGGCACATGTAATATTTGAGTTTGAGCTCAATTTTGGTTTGTAATATTTGAGTTTGAGCTCAATTTTGGTTTAAAAATGGGAAGGTCGAGGGCTTATCCCTCGACCCCATGACCAACACCCCATATATGTTATATAAAATATACCAATACATACCATATATTATTTTCCAACACATTGGAAACCATAATATATGTCACGAAATTACATGCCACCAAACTATAATGCATATACCATTTAAACGTTGCATAAGTAGGTTATGGGGAGAGATCTGCGAGTTTGAACCCGCAACCTCCTCCCCCATTTACAAATATTTCAACCAATGCGCCACTAGTTCTATCTATTATGGTATATGGAATATATTATTAAAAATTTTGTTGCGAATATCAGGGCTCAAAATGGCGTGTGGCCTCTCGGCCCACGTCCCAAAACCACCTAAAAGGCTTATGAAACCCACCTTTCTGTACAAATTTTGAGACAAATAATAGGTACGCTTTGGCATAGAGATTGAGGCTAGTTCATGGCATGCTTCCCAATGTGGTTTGCACGCTTTCTGAGGCATTTTTTGCACAATTTGGACACACTTCGCGATGTGGTTTTGCAAAGTGTTGGAATGCTTCCTGAGGTCGTTTTGTACACTACTGACATGCTTCCTGAGGTGGTTTTTCTGCACAGCTCCCAAGTTCCATATATCCATTAATGTGCATGATTCCCAAGGCATGGATCTGTACAGTTGTAGGAAGAGGGTGTTTTCGATATGTGTGTCAGAGAAGGCCTAAGGCAAATATAGTCAACTTTATACTCATTTTTCTCATAATTTCACATGGATTTCAGTGGTGTTGTTTATTTCTATTTCGGATTGATAAAAAACAAAAGTGTTTCCAGAATACTCATTTTTAAGCTTTGACGACTTAATAAATCGGCCTTCACATTGGAAGTGGCCCAGAGACGTAGCCCAAGAGGGTGAACTATGTTATTAGTTGTTGTCTTTATTTTATGGTTTTCATATCTCTTTTTATTTGCTTATATGAATGATTTAAATCATTTAAAATTCAGTTTTTAAGCTTGTTTTATGAGTATTTAACATGCAAATTTATGGTTAAAAAGATCCTAAAATTTCATAGCATCTTCTAAAAGCTCCAGTACTACTTCTTAAAATACAAAGAAACAACCTGAGAAGGCTAAGTCTGATTTATCTTATTTAAAACTTGATATTAAGTTTTATTTTCCCACATATAATAGTGAACTTAACACAGAAAAACTAGATGATGGGATCAAGAAGATTGAGGTGTATTGCAAGATTCAGAAGCTTACAGATGATAAAGAAAAGATCCAGTTGGCTACTTTCTGTCTTGGAGACACCGCACTTATCTGGTGGGGTAGTAAGACACAAGAAGACCTCCTTACAAAATGTAAAATTATTTCTTCCTGATATGAATTTGTTGTTGTGTTAAAAAACAATTTTATTCATTAGGCTACATACAGAAAGCCATGATGGATTGGAAAAACTTAAAGAAAGGTAAAGGTCAGAATGTACAAGAATACACTCAGGAATTCAAAAAGAGAGCTCTGATTTTGGGTATACCTCTTTACACTCAAAAAACTCTTCTCAAGTTTATTGGAAGATTACATAGTTATTTGTGTCATACAATACTTATGTTTAATCCTACTATCCTTGACGAGGTATGTATGCAAGCTACGCGCATTGAGTCCAAAGGGAAGCATGTTCATGATTTTTCTTCAGCGGAATCCAGCCAGTCAAAAGAAGGCAAGGAAAAATGGAAATGTAAGCATGAAGCTACAATGAAGAAAGGTGATGAGAGGCGTACATGCTCGCATTGTCAAAAGAAAGGCCATGAAGAGGTAGAGTGTTGGGTATTGCATCAAAAATTGAAACCGAAGTGGTTTAAGGATCGAGAAGGGAATCAAAAGGCCATGGTTATGGTTGAAGATCTTGGATCGGATTCTAAGGATGAAACAATGATAACAATTGTAGGTGTGAAAGGTAAAGATAATATGGGTAATGGTTATAACATTGGTTTTTAATGTGCTTCTACTTATAAAGATCATGTTAGTTCTAAGGATATAAAAATGATTGCATTGTTTCATATAAGGGTGATTACAAAAAAAATGAATATCAACACACTCATAGATAGTGGATCCCAAGCTAATCTCATTTCAGAAGAAGTAGTTAACAGTTGGGATTAACAACAAAACCGCATAAGAAACCTTATCCATTAGGTTGGGTGTGCAAAGATAAAAATTACAAGTAACAAAACAATGTGATCTAAAGTTTGCAATAACATCTAAGTTTGTAGATGAGGTTGAATTCGATGTGGTTCCACTATATATCTGTGGAATTGTGTTGGGTATCATGTATGAATATTATTAAAAGAAAATATTCTACAGAGAACATAATTAGTATCACTTGTTTAAGGAAGGAATTGAGTACATAGTACATTCACATTGATTTAAAAATGACAAATCATTGGGCACTACACAACAACTAAAAAGGGTTGTTAATGCAAGTCGGAAATTAGCACTTATGTCTATGCAATGTAAGGAGAAAAATAATCCTAAGCATGGAAAAGAAGTGTCATTTCACTAAAATGAACCTGTTATGGTTGATAGTGTTTCTATGGTTAGAAATAAGCATGATGGGTACAATCTCTTTCAAATGTTCAATTTTGATATTCAACTTTCTACTGATGAGTAGTTTATGGTTGGTTTCAACAAATTTGAATGAAAACCTTATTAAAAAAGGGATTAATGTACTTAACAATGTTAGTACAGTGTTCAGTGTTGTTATGTTGAGTCAGATGTATAGGTTCTAGGAAGAATGGACATGTGATATGGGACAAGTGAGATGAACATGTGCTCACTTGAATTCTGAATGATTCAGGATTTTGGTGGTCCAAAAGCTTCTCAATGGGAAGGTTTGATGCAGGAGGATATTCCATAGTCGATCAAGGTAAAATTATTCAAACAGAAAAATAAATCTTACAGTGTAAAAGAGCTTATCAACAAACTTTCGTCAACACTTATTTTGTGTGAAACGGCCTTCAAATGCATAAGTTGTCAAGGGTAGAAGTTTTGACAAAAATAGTTCAAATATGAGAAAAAAATGGGTTTTGGGGAATAATGGAAAAAAAATTAATATAATGTTTTATAAAAGTTTGGTTTGAGTCTATGGGATTTGAACCCAAGACCTGCACATAGCCTAAATACCTCTCCGAACTAATCTATCCAAATCTCTCACATGTGTTCCTTATTAGTCATAGGGACAAGTTTGTTATTGAATGTTTAAGTTTGAAAAAAGGGGGTTTGAGGGCTAAGCCCTCAACCCATATGGCCAACATCGAGGCTATAGATTATCCAAACCATAAGAATCGGTTGAACATATACCAGCGCATATACCAATGGTCCAATACAAAGGTTACAACTCCACCACAAGCCAACCCAACCAACTATCCAACAAACTATATCCAGTACATTTCCACATAATATGTTATCACATTAAAATGGGGAAGGAAAAAGAGGTATGTGGGATTGACCGCAGGACCTTTGTTCCCCAATTGCATGCTTTACCAATGGGCTATGTCCCAGTACATTGGTACATATTGGTGGATATTGCTTAAGAGTTTGTAGGAAGGGATATGGGGGATCGAAAGGGCATGTGGCCTTCCGGCCTGCACCCCAAAACCAACCAAATCCACCACCAAAACCATTATAAAATCATGGTTTGGGAACATTGCTCAAGATAGAGAACAAAGTGATTTGCATGGAGTTCGAGGCATGGTATGGACACAATTCGCAAGGTGATATTGCATGTTTCCTAAGGTGGTTTTGCACATTTTTGTTGGTGGTTTTAGTACGGTTTCCGAGGTGTTTTTGAACTATTCCCAAGGTCCATAGTCATTAATGAGAATAGATCTTGGGGTGGAATCCCTACTATTTTTTTGTTTTATTCAGGCATAGTTTCTCTATTTTCATGCCAGAGGAGGCCTCGGGAAAACCTGGTCGATTTTATACTCATTTCTCTTGAAATTTTGAGAGAATCGTAGTGGTCCTGCCTATTTTCGCTTGTTACTAATAGAAAACATAAGTGGTTCCAAAAAACCATTATTGTAAGCTTTGAAGACTGAATAAGATCGACCTTCCTATTGGAAGTGGCCCAGAGACGTATCGTAGGAGAGGGTGAACTCTGTTATCAGCTCTTGTCTATCATTTTCATGGTTTGATTAATATTTATTTGCTTATGTGTGTATGTTTAAGCATTTAAATTTCAGTTTTAAATCATTTTTATGATTAATTGACATATAAAATTCACATGCAATTTTTAATGGTTAAAAAAATCTTGAATATTTTCATATCGGAATGCCAAATGAGGATACTCTTGTTTGTATGAGTCTTCTTCACATGAGGGGGTGTGACCAAGGGTTACAACTTTTGGGTCACGCCTCTTCCTTAAGGATGGCCAACCTATAATTTCACCTTCAATTTTGTCTTCAATACTTTTAAGGGATTATTCAATGGGTCAATGAACACTTCATGGCTTCATAAAGGGGATTTGACTTGTCTTCTTGACCACTTCATGTCTTCATCAGGGAATTCCAATTGAACATATCTCTTTTTCCTCAAGGGATTCTTCATTGCTTTAGGGGCTTCTTCAATTTTCTTTAGTTATTTACTTTAGGGATTCATGTCTTCATCAAGGGGGTTTGGGGCTTCTTTAAATTTCACTTCATCATGGATAGGTAGAAACATCATCATTAATTTAGGAGCTTATTTACACTTCACATCATCATGTTCATGTGGACAAATCATCATCGCTTTATTGGTTTCTTCACACTTCTCATCATCATGGTCTTTAGGGGATTCTTCAATTAATAGACACTATCATCACTTTAGGGGATTCTTCACATTTTCATCACTATGGTCATTGTTATAAGGGAAATCTACTTTATGAATTGGGGTAATAGGGTCACCAACATACTGTGAAAATGAGTTGCAAACATATAGGGCTTAGAAAAATATATAAGAGAAATAGAGATAATGGAACATGCGCCTTATTCCAGATGGTTGATCCAAGCTTTAACTCTCCTCCTCAAATGCTCCTTAGCTTTTTTATGTTCAACACCTGCAAAAAAAGGGTTACCTTTATTCAAGGTATCTTTAATTTTTTATATAAAAGAGATATGAATATGAATTATTGAATTCAAAAAAATAGAAACAAATATCATAATGCATAACAATAAAAGCATATCAAGACAATGATGGCCGGAAAACACTCTTTATTGATTAAGTTCAGGAAACATTACAAAATCCTATCTAAGACAATCTCCTCTGCACACCAAGATCTAAGTCCTCCTTACTCCTCTCTCCAATAGATTCATCCATCATAACCTTTCTCTCAAACTTCTCCGCCTATCCTCTACCCGTCCCCTCTCTTTATAGTTGATGGTAAGGAGAGGATTCGAGGCCTACAATGGTTGGGAGAGTTAGGGAAGTTACCAATACGGACCTAACTGACCCTAAACTAATCATATTTTTGTTTTTAAACTTATATTAATGAAACTCATGGGTATATATAAGGCAACTTCTGAGTGACTCGGGACTTTACTAAAGGGAAGCCGCAATTACAAATCTTAGAGATAACTTGTGGGTTGCATATGGGTTGAACCGTGATTGACACACGAGTTTCCATAAGAGAACCCGGGAGTGCAAGGCAAGCTCATCCATAAAAAGTGCTAAATATGAAGGAGTAAGCATGTATCAAGGGTCACATCCATCTATAAGGTTAGGGTCACTTCAATCCATAGTGTCCTTTTGTGTAACGATATGCTGGAGTCATTACTCGGATGAAGAAGTTCCATTTCATGGTATACAATATTCCCCCTAATGTGTGAGGTTAGAGCATAGCGATGGTTGAAATACATTACAGTATTTTAACTCAGAGGACTAAGAATCAACGTTGCAGAGGAGTACCAGAAAAAGACAAATCAAGGTCATTTACAAAATCATCATTGATGATGCCATGTTCAATAATGTGGAGCACTAGCCCCTTTACAAGATACATCTACATCATATAGTATGGGAAAAAAGGCCACGTATGTTTTACAAAGGTGGATCAAAGCCACGTTAGTACGATGATAGATCTTCAATAAATGGAAATAGTGTCACAAGGCATGGCACAATCTTGTGCAACTTAGATTATATAAGTTGTAACCCAAGGTCTTCATACAAATACATAGAAACCAATACGAATCCTACCATGTGAATACATGGGTTGAAGTCAAACATGGAAGGATACCATCAGAGTGTCAATTAAAGAGTTGTACTGACAACCAATGTAGAGGAGACCACCGATATGGGCAGTGGATCCTAAGGTACTATCTTTGAAATTCTAGTTCTTCTCCTACGAGAGGTACTAATCAGAAGCCATTTTGAAAAAAGGAAAGAAATGAATCCTTTGTTGGCATGGGTTTTGGGGCAAGTCACCTGCACAACATCTCGAATGCTATGCAAGCTCAAGAGACATCATACAAGTGAAAGATGGTGCGCAAGGAAAAAGATAGAATACTTTTAATATTTTATGTCACTTTTTGTACTTTGGACCATATTTTGTGGATATTTGTAGAAATCAGTTAGAAGTTAGTTAGAAAATTGTCCAAGTGGACCATGAATGTAAATGTGCAAGCCTATAAATAGAAGTAGAGTTGCAAATGTTGAGACACTACACACTTGACACTCGAGAGATATGAAACTAAGGGGTTGATGCCATAGATACTTAGAGACTTAGGGAAACAATTGTTGGTTCTTTTTGAGTTTTTTCCTTTTTTGAATTTGTGGATTGTTGCGCAGAAGTAATATGATAAGACGGGAGTTGATCTGAATTGTTGTTTCTTTTATCTTTTTCTATCTTACTTTTTTTGTGATCTAATGGTGAATGTGAATTGAATGTGCGACATGGATCTAAGATGTGATGTTTCCTGCTTTTAAATGATGTTATCTGCATAGATCTGTTTGTGCAACGGTATGATTGTTTTGGTTATGAATGAATCATGCGATATGTTAAGAGCAATGATGAATGCTCCTGTTGAAGTAACTGGTCAAATATATTAGATAATTTGATGAATTGTCTATGCCCATACTCCTCTTCTATTCTGTAAACTTGGTTCTGACAACTCTCCCTTGAACATCTCGAGTGAGACTTCATTTGCCTTGTGGGTGTTGCTAGGCATGGTAAAACCTATCTGGGCTAGTGCTTAGGGAGATCACAGTGAGTTGAGGACCAACAAAGTGGGAACCCCTGTCGACTGGATTTTTTGGTTGGGGTTGTGCCAACAAATGGTTTCGTTGTTGGGACCTTTTTTTGATTGAGAGGAGGATATTTGGCATTTGAAAAGACCAGAAATTCAAGATTGGTTCAATCAAAAGCTACGAGAATTCGTTGAGGAAGAAAATAAGAACCCTGGACTAATGACAGATAAGTGGTTGGAGAGATACATACATGATGATGCACATGAGTACTTTTTCTCTGAATTACCCATGATTTTGTACGAGTGGTTGGCACGATTCACCTATCACAAGACAAATTTCCATGGAGGTGAGCCAACATCCTGGACCCCTGAAGTTATCTAGTAGTTGCAAGAGACTAATAACAAGGAATCGTGGGCTGTTGAATTCTATATGGCTAGTATCCTAGAAGGATATATCACCGAGTTCGCAGTCGACACCACTAATTCCTACAGTGAAGAATAAATGGAATTTTTCAACGGACCTAGAGATAGGTTTTGTTGTCTCTACAATTGTCAATTAAGATGCTTGTCTGTGAAAAGGGCATACTAAAGATGCACCTTGAGTAGTAGAACTCTGGTGTGTGGAGGCTGTGGATACGGCGACGAAAGGGGTAAGATGAATGGAAATATAAAGGGTAGATGGGTGAAAGTTTCGATGAGACTGTGAGGGAAGCCAAGGAAGAAAGTGGTATTACAAGGGGAGGAGAAATTTTTCGACAAGAGAGGAGGAAGAAGACAAGGGAAGGTCCTACTGTGATCGAAATGCAAGACCATGAAGGAAGACCACACAGGGTGAAGTGACCCTATAGTGACGAAGAGGACGACTAGGACCAGGCTATGCCTAGGATAGAGGAAATATCAATCCCCAGCAGCAACATGCCCACACCTCCACGCACTACTTCGCACTCAAGAAGACACATGAGTTCCATGTCAACTTGTCCAATGTGCCAACAACATTCTAGTAGTAGAGTAGCGTCTGTAGGAAGAAGGGTCAGGATGGTGGGTGACTAAACCAAGTTACATTTGTTCCATGGAAACGGGACTGATGATCCTGAGCAATACTAGTTTCTATCTGAAGCAGTATGGAATATCAGAAAGACCACTGACAATGATATCAAGAAGGAATAATTGGCGAACACTCTTCGAGGTCATGCGCTAGTTCATGAATTTTACTCAAGTTCCTATGGGGACTCCAGCGAAGACACTAGATGAAGCCAGGAAGGGACTAATTGAAGAATTCCAGAAGTTGAATTCAGAAGCACAGTACATCACAGAGTTAAAGGAGATTAAACCATTTCCAAATGAAATTGGTTGGGAGTTTGACCAAATATTTAAGACACTAATGGAAAGATTTAGTTTCAAAATGAGTGATGTTTAGCATAAATAATGTTTCATCGCAGCACTGGTATCCCATATCCGGAAACCATTGATGCAATAGAAGATCGCAACATAGATTGAGGCTCTAGATATCGCAATGAAGCTAGAGGCTTCACCCATTGGAGAAAATGTAGTCAGTATAAACCAGATTCAGGCACAACCTGAGAACTTGGTGCTTCAGTTACAAGTCATCAAGAAAGGGAAAGAGAATCGTGAATATCTTTGGTACACTCTATGTTTCCTAGATGGAAACACCAAATACACTTACCCTGACTTATGAAATTATTTGTTATATGGGGCATCAAACCCAGTGGGTTGCGGCAGTGTACCATGGTGTTGCATATGCCAAGTCTATGGGCATCGACATGAGAAATGTGGATACATGTAGAAGATGGTGACGAAGCTGGAAAACCTATAATTCTCATTTTGTCGATATGTGGGACATGAAGATAAATATTGTCGCACATATGACATACTTCAGAAAAGGACGTATGACTCATACTATGTGAAGGGTGAAGATCATTGCGCAGTACAACAATCACAGTCGCAGCCACAAGTGGTACAATATCTACCTCAACCACAATATACATCACCACTGTAGATGCAGTTCATACCACCACTGCCACAACCACAGTTTGCACCATAGCTACAACATAATCAAGCATCGATGGCTCCACCCCAGCTATAGTATGTTCAAGAAGCGCACTACATTCAACAGTAGTCAAATCCACCGCCGCAGCAATTGGATCAGTCATAGTACTAGCAGTAAGGAGGCTTTGGTTGAGGAGGAGGATGAGGTCATAAACCTATACAATGTTACAATTGTGGGGTATTTGAAAATTACCAAAGATATTTCCCACAATCACAGTGTGCATGTACATACTGTACTGCAATTGATCACACCATCAAGAACTATCCACAACTAATCGCAAGATGAAAAGCAAAAAATGTTCCTCAGTTGTAGAGTCAGAACCAGTCGCAGAGTCAAAATCAGCAACAGAACTAGAATCAATTGCAGAACCATGCCCAGAATAAAATTCCACTTCAGAATCAGACTACGAATCAACCCATGAAACCACCATTGAACTAGAATCCACTAATTAACCAAAATCCACTGACGAAATAGAATCAAGGATCAATAGTTGCGACAATCTTAGCAGAGCCTAGAATAGAGGATGTTGACATTTCTATCGTCACCCACGGAGGTGCGACGAATGGGGAGGATGGCCCTCATCCATAGGTCTGATTGGCTGGGAAAATGAAGGTGTCATTTGACATCGCTGCTGAAAGAGATACATTCTTTGAAGCATGAGATGCAGCCGAAAGGAATCCTGGTAAGTCACCTGTTTATAAAATTCCCTTTGCTTTTGATTCTTCATTGGAGGCAGGACCATCGCGGTAGCATTGTACCTTGAAGCATTTATTTGAGAGTTGCTTGTTATTGGTAAGAGATATCGATGCTCTTGCCAATATTGAGAACATGTTTCATTGCCCAAGTAAGGAGAAGAAGGACTCCGCGGTGAACTCTTTGCATACGAAAAATATGGGCAAAGAGATACGCATGAACATTCGGATTTGGGACTATGAATTCAATTCATTCATTCTGGATCTAGGCTCAGATGTGAATATTCTGAAAAAAAAGAGATGGCAGAAATTGGGGAGGTCGAATTTGGGTTGGTCCCCTGTGCAACTGTGATTTCCTAATCAGGATAAAGTACAACCAATCATACATGTGTTGAACCTGGTCATGGATGTTGAAGGTATGAAGACCTATGTTGACTTTGATGTGATTGAATTTGTTAACAGCGGAGGCTCCTATCCTACATTGCTGGGGATCAGATGAGCCAATGATAGTATGGAAATAATTAACTTTAAGAAGTGAATGATGACATTTGAGAATCAAGACATCAAATTCATCACTTCTATAGATACAAACGAAGGTCAGATATATATTGAAACAATGAAAGATGAAGTTGTCAAGGGATGGGATCATGCTTACAACATTTCAAAGGATTACATCCACCCAATTGCTGATGGAGAACTTGGTTGGCGCAGTGCTAGTTATGTCTCTTCTGATTCTGATGATGCGTTAGAAAACTGGAAAAATTGCATGCACGAGGTGTAATTCAGGAAGTGTGGTCTGATCACGTAGTGAGTGTGCCATGTCTCGACTAAGACTCTCAAATTTCCAATATAAAGGGGGATTCTTGAGCTATATGCATTCTTAATGGAGTTTGAAGAGAAGGTATCAGAACCGCAGTGATTGTTGCACTGGAGTAAGCATTAAAGGATACTCCAACACGCTGGTGGGCGACTCATAAGAAGACAGTTAATGGATGGATATAGTGTCGATGGTTGATTATAGTTCACTTCAATGATAAATAAATATATCACACTAGGAGATATGATGGTCGGCATGATCCCAGATGTCACTTGATGGAATGTCAGACTCTCTAGGAATCGTGACCAAAGGATGAAAGGGTCCATGCCTTCATTCACACCTTGGATGAAATGTCGAGGTCATGGTATGTATTAGTGGACTTGCGCAGAGAAATAACCACTTGGGAGGAGCTAACAGTTTGTTGTGCTCATACTTTCAGTTTCAAGGATGCCAATATATATTTCCATAATACGCTTCAACTCATCTGTGATGTGGTGTTAAATATAGTGTCAATTGCATATCTAATGGACCCACATGCGCATTGCCAGATGCAGTCGATGATGGAATGTTATAATGTGTCCAGTGGACCTCAAGACAATGATGAGTTATGGAATATCAACATTCTAGAAACAAAAGGGAGTAGGGATGTCACAGCGCCAGATATACCAATTGATCCCATGAACTAGCCGTTGAAGATCATAAAAGTTAACATTGGGACAGAGGAGAACCCAAAATTTGTAAGTGTTGGGGACTATTGGGACGAAGAGACTATGGCGAAGATCATGGATCTGTTGCATGAATTTCAATATTTGTTTCCAACAAAATTCTATGAAATGAAAGGGATCCTGGGTGATTTGGGAGAGATGAATATTCCATTAAAACCATATGTGAAACCAGTAAGGTAGAGTTTGTACCGCTTGAATCTGAGATACAAGGAAAGGGTTGAAGCTGAGTTTGATAGGATGTTGGATGCTGGAATAATTGAGCCAGTCGAAAAAACAAAATGGACCAGTTGTATGGTGTTCCAAGACAAGAAAATAGGTGAAGTTTGAATCTGTGTCGATTTGAGCAAATTGAATGATGTCTGTATGCATGATCCACTTCCAACACCATTTACAGATGAAGTACTCAAAGGAGTAGGCGGTAAGAAGATGTACTCATTTCCAGATGGATTTTTTAGTTATCACCAGGTAAGGATCGCAAAAGAAGATCGGCATAAAATAACATTTGTTACTAAATGGGACTGCTTCCAGTACATAGTGATGCCTTTTGGGTTGAAGAATGCACCTGTGATCTTTTCCCCAGTTGTTATCGCTGCATTCAAAGATTTTATTCAAAAATTTCTTCAAGTTTAAATAGATGATTAGACATTGTATAGTCTAATTAGGGATCATTTGGAAAACCTACGACTGATGTTGTGTTGTTTCCAGGGATGATTTTAAGGAACCATACTTATTTAAAAGTGTATAAATGTTGGCGAATCTTACCAATTCTTAAAACACCAACTATAAAATGTTTGGCGATATTTTTCAAAAAATATTTTAATTTCCAAGGATTTTATATCGTTTATATAATAATTTGGCGATTTTTAGGGTGAAAAAATTTTACCCCATCAAAATTGGGCGAAACAGGGCTTCAAAAAATGCAAAATGGTGAATCTTTTTTGGGAAAAAAACATCGAAAAATAACTCATTGGGCTAAAATTCGCCCCTAAAATTATCCTTGGTTGTTGCTGCAACGTTTTGCCCAAAATATTTTCACATTTTTTCATCCCCCCTTTTTAAATCCTAGTTTTTTCTTCTTATACATTTTGATTTTGAAATCCATAATTTATGGCTTGTTTATTATGGGAAAAGGTTCAAAATTTTGGTTTTTTACTGAGTCAGAAAAATCCCTTTTTTTGCCGTAGTAGTGGGTTCTTTTGAAGTTTGGAGCAGCTACGGCGAAATAATTTTTGGTTTTGTGCCACAACAATAGGTGAGGTTTCAGTTTTAATATCAAGAGAGTTCCTGATTCTTTGTTTCGCTACGGCAGGCAGTTTCTCAAGTCCACAGCCGCTACATCGATTGATCTTTTGGTTTCTTTTCATTTGATTTACGAAGCCACTATGGCGGATGGTTTTTTGGGTTTGTGCCATAAATATAGATGAGAAGTTTTGTTGAGAATCAAAACCTCATTTGAATCCTCTACCCTACCTTGTCGGGTGATTTTGTATCTTTCTTTCGCTAAGGTGGGGGCACGTACAAGTTTCTTATCGGGACCTGTTCCAATTTTTGGGACCCGTTGTGGCAGATGCCTTTCCCTTTGGCTGCCACAATGGAAGAGGAGTTTCCTCGTCGATGACCTAATCCTCATCAATCCCACAAGAGTAGAGAAATGTTAGTCTTGGAGCCGCTACGGTGGCTGTCGTCCAGGTTTTCTTGTCGATGTGGTTTTGACCACCAAGCCGCAAAAGAAAGCGGGTGCATTTCTGAGTCTTAATGATGGGTGCGGCTGTGATGGGATGTTAGAGCTGCCATTTTTAGGGTTGTTTCATGTTGACTTATGCATTTTGTTTTTGCACAAACGATGTTTTTCTTTGCGCATGTGGGTTTTAATGTTTCACCTATCACTTTAAAGGTTTTTCCTGTGTTAATCTATTTATACGCTAGGGGAGAGTTTTTCTTACCATTGTGGTTTTTCTTTACGGTGATATTTTGAAGCTATTAGTGCATTTTATCCCGTTTCAAGCATCCACATCACTTGTGAAGCTCATGTGGTGCATCCTCACCAAGCATCTTCGACCGCGTGGCTAGCATGTCTCTTGCTAGGTAGGTTTTCCATAAACCTTATGTTGTTTGATGATTTAGGGTGATATTTTTGAGCTGTCAGTATTTGATACATCACGAAAGGGGTGGGTATATTTTTGTTGGTAATTAAAATGGGTTTCCCCTTACGTTTTAGGTTTTACCGTTCCCTTATGAGTCACTTTGGCCACCCTACTTGCTCTTAGAAACCCCACCAATCCATTTAGGGGAATTTTTCCCGCAGTTGTTAGATAATAATGAATCTCCATAGGCCTGCTATTTTCATCGGCATGGAGCAGACCTATTGCTCACCTTTGGGCGTTAGCAGAGACTACAATATTTCATCTCAGGAAAACCATGTAGATTTTGGCGTTATATCTTTCAGCCATGGGATATTGATCCTGGAGGTTTTAAGCTAGGGCGTCACTATCCCGAGCTTTGGAGCATTTCCTTTAGGCTGAGAAACTTTTGAATTTTTTGTGTCTAAGGGAGAGAAGGTCTCATAGATGTTTTAAAACTTTTACCCACTTCCCTATGTCATGTTTGTTTTGACCCAATGGCCAAGGATGGTAGGGTAATGCAGAGTATTGATGTTGTTTTGAACAGTTTTCATAGCATAACATATCCATTTTATTTTTATTCTCTCATTCAAATGCACAGGTTAGGTTAATGATGTAAATACTGAAATGATTTTTATGTTATTGCAGTCACCGCTCATATCAGACATCATGACGAAGAGAGGAAAGAAGAAAGCCAAGATTGTAGATTATGAATCAGATGTCGAAATTGCAGAGGTTGCACTCGTGTCAAGGGTAGAAATAATTTATGAGGATACAAAGGCCATCACTGGGGATGAACCCAAATTCAAATGGGGTCAGATTTATCACATGCTAGTAGAAAAGAAAGTTTCATAGGCAGGGTTGGAAGACTTGTCCTTGTATGACAACATACTGAGATCCGGAATCACTAAGGTGGCCACTAGGTCGGAAATTTTCCCTTGCACAGAAATCATCGGATGGATTATGCCCAGGATAGATATAATAGGGATGATGATGAACGATGTGGAGAACAAAGGATTTGCATCTTTCACACCCGAATTTTTATTAGCAGCATACAGCTTACTGGAGAAAGAAATTAGCATGACCACAAACTGGGTGAAGAGCTTGAAGCTCGATTACGTAGCCACAAAAAAAATGATGGTGGTCGAAGGAAAGAATTTTAGACACAAGCAATCAGGGGAGTATGAGATAGCTCATCTATAGACCCCATATAGATTGATAGTGCTAATGCTGAATAAGATTTATGGCAGAGATGATGGGAAGTTCTACAAGTTTGGGTGGATTCCACTGATCTACCATATAGCTATGAAAGGGACAGTATTCTACTAGGATCATAGAGTAGCCAAAAATTTATCCACCTCTATCAAAGCATCCCAAGAAGGTTTGCACCTCATCAAATCTAAATTCTATATATCTTCCTTCTTAGTAGACTGCATACTTTACCACCACTAGTTTGAAAGGATAAATTGTGCATGGAAGGGAGGGAAAGGCCCTATATACACAAATTACCAGATATTGGGGTCTCACAAATATCATAATTACTACAAGATGATATGTGAAGAATTCATGATGCCCCTATACCAGCTAATTTTCCTAGAGGAATGTACATGCATATCTGAGGGAGCCTTGGAGTCCATAAAGGAGTATGGAGATTACTTCTTATTTGAATAAGGTACATATATGAGGATGTATGGGGGAACTAAAGCACCTTCATTACTTCCAAGACACACGACCGATTACATAGTTCACAAGGAAGCTATTAGGCAGCTTTTTCTAGATGGTTTTGGAAGCCACCTGTTTGATCTAAAGAAGTTCGTGTTTTCGCCATTACCATTTTATGCGGGGAGTTACAAGTTTTCCAAAGTCAAGAGATCCCTTGAATTTGTCAAGGAACTAGATATCTTCCATTTCAGAGAAAAGAGCTTCCATCGAAATGACTCCCAAGGTAAGGTTTCAGCCTATAAAAAATCCCTCAAGGTAAACTTTGAATATACTGACTATGTGGACAAAGATGAACAAATATACATGAGCGTTTACAACATGACCACTTTAAACAAGTGGCTTAAATGAATACCTCAACAACTGAAGTTAAAGGTAGCAACAGTAGCAACCCAGAACCAAAAGGACAGGAGGACAAAGCTGCAAGAAAATTAAAAGAAGAAATTGAAAGGAGGTTGGTAGCAGGTGCAAAGATACTTCTGGATAAGGAAGCACATAGAGATAAGGAGGAAGAAGAATCCACTAGAAAGAAAAGTGAAGAATATAAGAGAAAGAAAGAGGAGGCTATCAAAGAAAAGATTGTAGAACTAGAAAAGGCCATAAATCAAGAGGTTTTAAATCCAGAACAAGAAGTACGAGACCAAGAAGGGTTCATGGAAGAATAAAGCAAGAAATATGAAAAAGATCTAGGTGGTGAGGATCAAGGACAGAGCCATGTTCAAGACAACCCAGCGAACCCTCTTTTCACATCAAGCAGCATACTTTCTAGAGGGCATATCCATTTGGTTGAATTGGAGTTTGTGTCATTTACCCCATCCAAGTAATATGACATTGCATGCCTAGAAGATGTATAGTTTAATCCAAAAAAGAAGTCCATCGTGTGGAAAATGGAGAAGACTTTGAGAATAGGAAACCAACCCCCAATCACCACAGTGACTGAAAAGACAGTCATGAGGAATGTAGAGGAAGATCTAAAGCAATTGGGCTCTATGAGTGTTGCAACTACAATTCAAATTCCCATAATATAAATAAACTCGCAGAAACCCTTGATCACTATAAGGGGAGAATGGCAGAGATGAAAGAGGTTTTGAGGAAGGAAGAAAGAGTAGGCAGGGAATGAAAGAGAAAATATGAAGCTACTTTTTCAGGCTATGAGAAGCTTCAACAAGATTACCAAATTCTAGGAGAGGATCGGGATACGCTGAAGCTGTCAAACATGGATTTTGACAAGAAGAAGCGGGAATTAGAAGGTAAAGTGGTAGATACCGAAGCACAGAAATATGTGGTTGAACAGCAAGCAAGACAGTATGAAGCTCGAATTTTGGAACTAGAAGCCTTGAATAATTCCTTAGAGGTGTTATTGAAAGCAGCAAATGAACAAAAGACATATATAACACCTTTGAAAAAGCATGCTCTCTTTCTCAAGGGTAAGATCTATCAAATGTAAGTTTAGATCTTGAGAGAAGTTTTCAAAGTCAAACAAGTGGAAGATCGACTGTGGGAAATTTCAGCCACAACTATGAAATTCAAAGATAAAAACCAAGACGTTATAGAAACCATTCAAGGGAGATTGACATGGTTTAAAACAACTAAAGAACCTCCAGAAAATGCACCTTTCAAAGACCCAGAAAGATTGTAGCTTGAGTATGAACTGATAGGGTTCAGCCATAGAGTTGCTGAGAAATTGGTAGAGGTAGTCTAGAAAACAATAGAAAAATGCATGGATTTTTGCAAGAAAGTACTCACAAAGTCACAAATCATAATAGGTGTCAGACATCGTCCAAAAAGAGGCTAGATTAACTTCCACCGCATGAAGAAAACTTGAAGCAATTACATGCTAGATTGCAGGAGTATGGGCTTGGCATACAGTTGATAAAAAACTTATATGAAAGGGTGATAAAAAATGTGATTGCCCAAGCTGCAGTAAGTAACTCCCTTTTAGAATATCATCTCTGAATTAATTCAACAAGGATGGCTGACATAAAGGCTCAGGCTTCCAAACATGAAGTTACAGTTAGATTCTTGGAGCTAGCTGAGTTTGAGATAATTGTTTCGAACACCAAGGCATGGGAACAATTGATTACTGAGTTGATTGGGTCCACTTAAGTGTTTTGTCCTTTTCACACATGGACATATTTATAATATTTTGTATTTACTTTTTTAGCACATTAAAGACAATTTTTATGTAACCGAAAGATAAGAAAGCCCAAAGCTCAAGCAGACCAAGGTCATTTTGAGATGTATAAATATAGGTAGGATTGAATGAAGAGGGGACTTTTCACTAGCATAGTTACTGAAGCTTGTTGTAAGAAGAACTATTTCCTTTTATAATAAAGAAGAAGGAATTTTTCTAGAGAGAGTATTGCATAATCCTCAAAGAATGTTGTGTAAAGCTGAATTAAGAACTATTTATTTTTTAGCGCTATATACAATCCGTGAGATCGTTCCTAACCCTCTAAACTATTTCTAAGTTATGATTGATTTTATGTTATGTGGTGAATCTTATGCAATAATGAATGATGAATGTTTTAATATAACTGGGCTATCTTTGTGTTAACTTTCTGTTGTATGTATGTATCCTAGATTTATTAGTTATATGTAGAGTTCTTTATGCAAACAATATAGTACATAATTCATTCTTATTTAATATCAATCTTTCTCCCTGGGGATAGGCTAGAATAGATTTAGATTAGTTGTTATGTTTTCATTACCTGCATTTCATCTAGGCACTTGCATCTCGTACATAAAAGATAAAATATATAAACGGTGGATCGGGCCACAGTCAGTAAAAGAGATTTAAAATTTTACTTTAACTCTATGGTAGCAGGACTGCAAACCAGATGTATTCCCCATACCAAACGATAAGCTATTTATTTGGAAACAGTTATTGGGGAGAATCCCTATTGTCAGTACCTGGGATTTTTTCCAAACATCAACATGCTGGAAAGATGTCGACAACATTAGATTGCACTAAAATATAAGAAGTGTATCTTTTGCACAACTTTAGAGATACTGTTACATCACATTGTTTGCAAGCAAGGATTGTTCGTTGACCCTGTGAACATTGCGTTGATATTGAGCTTGCCATCACCTACAAATGTGAAAATGATTATAGAAATGTTTGGGCACACTAGATATTATCGCAAGTTTATCAAAGGTTATGTTGCGATTACAACCCCTATGGAGAAGTTATTAAAGAAAGATGTTGCATTTGTATGGATTCAATAATGTCAAGGAATCTTCGACACACTGAAGGCCAAGATGGCTTCTGCGCCAATACTAGTTTTCCCATATTGAAACAAGGAGTTCCATGTCCATGTGGATGCTTCATCTGTTGCACTGGGTGTGGTGCTCATGCCACCAAGTGAAGGAGATCTTGATCACCCGATCTCTTTCGCTAGTCAGAAGTTGTCATCTACTAAGAAAAACAATACGACCACAGAGAGAGAAGGTCTGACGATGGTATATGTGTTGTAGAAATTCATGCATTACCTCTTAGGAAGCCATTTCAAGATGTTTGCAGACGATTCCTCTTTGAATTACCTAGTCAATAAGCCTATGTTGGGGGGGAAGATCTATCCCTAGCTAATTCTCTTTCAAGATTTTGATTATGAGATAATTGTGAAGCTAGGTCGCTTGAATGCTGGCCTTGATCATTTATCCCAAATTGAGATAAGCAAGGATCCCACCAATATTGAAGAAGGATTTCCTGGTGCACATTTTTTCAGATTCGACATGTCAGGCGACTACTATGCTCAAATAATCCAGTTTTTGGCGACGGGAACCGCACTTGAGGAGTTTTTAACAAGTTAGAAGAAGCAATTGGTCATTAGGGTTTCAGATTTCTAGCTCATTGCTGGACACCTATACAAACTTGGACCATATGATATTTTGCGATGATGTGTCCTACCACATGAAAAAGGGTAGAGTTTCACCGAAGCACGTGCGAGAGTTGCTGGAGGACACTACAGTGGTCACACTACGACGAGAAAGATACTTCACGCGGGGCTCTAGTGGCCCACTTTGCATAATGATATGATGGATTACACACAGCTCTATGATGTCTATCAATGTACTAGAAAACCATTGCAGAGGGATGAGATGTCGCTAGTCCCATGAGTAACCTTGCATCCTTTTGACAAATGGGCTATGGATTTTATGGGTCCAATCTGTTGATGTAATTGTAACTTCAGAATGTATTCACTTGTATCTCTTATGTATTGTACCCCGATGTTTATTCCGAGAAGTGTTTGTAATGTAATTGAGTCATGTCATGCCCCGATGTTTCAATCGAGAGTTTCTATAATGTAAACAAGTCATGTCAAGTCATTGTCGGTAACCCTCCTATTGATCAAGGGTTAAAGTCCCCGCAGTTGTGGAGCCATAGGGTTGTTAGACTCACCTAGTGAAGTCGGCCCTAGTGAGTTATTGTCAAGTCAGGAATTAGTATAAATAGAGAGTGAGCCTCTCTATTTATCACACACTCACTCACACTCAGTTGTAGTGCATAACTGAGGGAGAAGAAGTTGTTGGGGCTAGAAAGAAAGACACTACTGCTGTCAGGAGATCATCTTATTGTTTTGGGGTTTTACTTTTGGTGTTGATTCTATCTCTGAGGAAGTTGCAGGGTTTTCTCCATTTATGGTTTCCCCAAGGAAAAAAAATGTGTCAATTGTCTCTTGTGTTTGATTGTTGTGCTTTTTATTCTCTCGGTTAAAGATCCTAATATAATGCTAGCTTAAATGTTAAAAATATAACATGGTATCAGAGCTAACCTGAGAAGAAGACACTGTGTAGCTGTGGGAACTAGGGATTCCTACTTTTTGGATATCTCTCCACAAATTTTCAACAAAATAAGGTTGGGCTGAATCTCCTCCCTAGGGCACATCTTTCTGTCGAAACAAAATCGGATTCTAAGCTTTTTCAATTTTGGACTCGACACTACTGCCAAAAATTAGGGCTTTCCATAGAAGTGGAATTTTTGAGTGAGCCCAAGCCTGAATTGATCTCCTCCTCAAAATCGAAGTTTAGAGATCAAGATCAAAGCATTTGGTTAGACAGAAATCCAAGAAAGTCAAACCCTAATCTTCTCCTGAACCAGCACTGCAAAAATTCAACTCCAAATCCAGATCCGACATCTTGGCCTGGTAAGATCTAAATATTTTGTATTTCCATTTGAGGTTCTCAATTAAGCTGTCTCATCATACCAAGCTTTATGAAAAGCTTAAGGGAGTTGATAACTTCCGAGCCTAGAAGTATAGGATCTCCCTGGTCCTGGAAGAAAATGAGTTGGACTCCTACATCAATGAGGAGGTTCCAGTTCCAGAGGAAGATGAGGCTAAGACCTTACATAAGAAGAAGTTTCTTATGGCTAAGAGGATTATTGCTGATTCAATCAAGGATCACCTCATACCACATGTCTCCTACCTCAAGACACCTAAAGCTATGTTTGATGCCCTAACCAAACTATTTGAAGGGAAGAACATAAACTGAAAGATGACTTTGAGGAACCAGTTGAAGAATGTAAAGATCCAGAATGAGGAGACCGTCCAGTCATACTTTACAAGGGTCTCCCAGATCAAAGAAAAACTTGAAGCAGTAGATGAAGAAGTGGAGAATGCAGAAATTGTGATGACAACCTTGAATGGTCTCCCTAGGTCATGGGATTCTTTCATCCAAGGAATCTGTACTAGAAAGAAGCTAATCAAGTTCAGTAGACTGTGGGAAGAATTCTCACAAGAAAAAGCTCAAATAGCAGCTCGAGAAGAAAAGATGGGAAGTGAAGATCAAGATCTCATAGTACACTCCAAGAAAGGCAGAAGGGAAAATCATCATCACCAAGGTAAGCATTCTCATCAGAAAGATAATTTTGTGAAAAAGGATCCATCCAAACTCAGATGTTATACATGTGATGAAAGATGACACTTTTATATAAATTGTCCCATGAATAAGAGTAGATATAAGAAGAAGAAGAACTCCAAAAGAAGACATCATGCTCACACTATTGAGGATGATGATCCTCCCAGAAAGAGAGTAAAACAAGAAAGTGAAGACTCTTCAAGTGATGAAGAATATGTTCTGATCTTTTCTCTCACAAAAAACTGTCACACATGAAAGAAAAGATTGGCTTATTGACAGTGGGGCTTCCAAACACATGACAGGATTCAAAGAATCTTTTGAGAAACTATTCAAACATAATTCACCCCATAAGGTGAAACTTGGGGATGACTACCAATATCCCATAAAAGGTAGTGGTGAATCCTCCTACAAGCTAGACTCTGGAAAGTCTATGAAAATGAAGGATGTATTTTTTGTACTAGGATTAAAGAAGAAACTTCTCTCCATATCGGCACTGGATGCAAAAGGCATGAGGGTTGCATTTGTAGATGGCCAAGTCATCATGTGGCCAAGAGGAAAGACTATTGATGATGCAATAGTAATTGGAGAACAAGAAGGAGGATTATACAAATTAAAGGGCCATCTAAAACAAGCTTTGTTCCATGACACAGTAGATCCAAATGAACTTTGGCATAGAAGGCTTGCACATGTGCATTACAGAGAACTACCACTTGCAAGCAAAGCTATTGAAGGTCTTCCAGAAGTTCAGGAAAAACATGATGGAATCTGCAAAGGATGTGCGAAAGGAAAGAACACAAAGAAGACATTTCCAAGTAGTGAAAGCAAAGCAAAAGGAATCTTGGAAATCATTCACTCTTATGTATGTGGTCCAATGTCATCCATTTCTTTAAGCGGGTATGTATACTATGTTTCTTTTATTGATGATTTTTCTAGGAAGACATGGATATACTTTAAGAAGAACAAAGATGAAGTTTTCAGCAAGTTCAAGGAATTCAAAGCCTTGATCGAGAACCACACAGAAAATAAGATCAAGACCTTTCGATCAGATAATGGCAGAGAATTCACATCAAATGAATTCAAAGAGTTATGCAAAGATTCAGGGATTAAGAGGGAGCTATCCACTATATATAATCCACAACAGAATGGGGTTGCAGAAAGGAAAAATAGAACTATCATGGAAGCTGCAAGAGCAATGCTTCATGATCAAGATCTTCCCATGCATCTATGGGCAGAAGCTGCCAGAACAGCAGTGTATGTATAGAAACGTACTCCACACAGAGTACTCGAGAACAAGACACCTGAAGAAATATTTTCTGGTAATAAACTAGAAGTCATCCATCTCAGAATATTCATACACATTCCAAAAGAAAAGAGGACAAAGTTAGATCCTTCAGGAAAGAAGGGTATATTTGTGGGATACTCTAAAAGATCGAAGGATTATAGAATATACTTCTCGGGATTCAAGAAGATCGGCATCAGCAGGGATGTAACATTTGACGAATACTCGGCTTACAATAAATCCAGAAAGAGACTTGATGAAGAACATGAAGAAACAGAAGCATATAGAATTCATGACACAACCATGAATGAAGAAACTCAAGAAGAAGATCGAGAATTTGAAGAACCTCAAGAACCTGTAGATCCACCTCAGGAGAAAAATCCTCACAAGAGGAAACCTACTTGGGTACGAGAAGCTATCCAAGGTGCAGAAAGCTATGGGGCTCTAGGAGAAAATAATAGAGAAAGAAAGAGGACCAAGTCCTTCTCCGGGTATGTAGATTTATTGTGTGACTTTATCAATAAAGAACATTCCAACTATGAAGAAGCAGCGGAAAGGAAAGAATGGAAGGATTCTATGATCGAAGAGTATCAATTGATCATGAAGAATGATGTTTGGGATGTTGTCCCAAGACCAGAAAGGAAGTCTGTTGTAACTTCCAAATGAATCTACAAGATCAAGCATGCTGCAGATGGTAACATAGAGAAATATAAAGAAATATTCATGGCTTTTGGCTTCTCACAGAAAGAAGGAATAGATTATGAAGAAACCTTTGCACCTGTAGCCAGCTACACTTCCATCAGATTAGTACTTACTCTAGCTGCAGTGATGAAATGGAAGATACACCAAATGGATGTCAAGACTACTTTCTTAAATGGTGTAGTGGAAGAGGAAGTGTATGTGGAGTAGCCACTCGGTTTTGAGACACATGACAGGGAGTCTCATGTGTGTAGATTGAAGAAATCCCTGTACGGTTTGAAACAGGCACCTAGGACATGGTACGGTAGAATTGATGGCTTTCTATCCATTTTGGTCTTTACCAAAAGTAAAGCAGATTTCAACCTTTAATACAAGGTTGAATATGGAAATCCAATGTTACTTATACTATATGTAGATGATCTGTTTGTAACAGGTATGGATGGGTTGATTGCTGATACGAAGAGGAAGCTTGCTGCCGAGTTCGAAATCAAGGACTTGGGTATGATGCACTATTTTCTAGGCATGGAGGTGTGGTAGAATGTGGATGGAATCTCCCTTGGACAAGGGAAGTATGCAGTAGATATCCTGAAGAGGTTCAGGATGATGGACTGCAAGGCCATGATCACACCTATGGCATTAAACCTGAAGCCATTGAGTGATGCTTCATCAGAAGCAGTTGATTCTAGAATGTATTATTAGATGATTGGGTCCTTGATGTACCTGATGAACATGAGACCAAATATTTGATTTACTGTGAACACCTTGAGCCAGTTCTTGACAGATCCTACACATGTTCACTTGATTGCTACAAAGCATATTCTAAGGTACTTGAGGCGTACAGTTGATTATGGGCTCAAGTATGAGGGGAATCAGAAGATTAACCTGGAGGGTTATATTGATTCATATTGGGCAGGTAATGCCATTGATAGGAAGAGCACTTCAAGGTGTTGCTTTAGTATGGGATCAGGTGTAATCTCTTGGTTTAGTAAGAAGCAATCCTATGTGGCACTGAGCATAGTTGAAGGAGAGTATGTCATAGCTTGTTCAGCTAGTTGTGAGGAAGTATGGTTGAGGAAGCTACTGTCTGATATATTTGATCTCTAGTTGGATGCTACTTGTATACATTGCGACAACCAGAGTTGTGTGAAGTTGTCGAAGAACCTGGTGTTCCATGACAAGTCGAAGCATATCAAGATCAAGTATCACTATATCAGGGATATGGTGCAAAGAGGAGCAGTGAAGCTCCATTATGTTGCGATGGACTTATAGATAGCTGATGTGTTGATGAAGCCATTAGCTAGAGTGAAGTTGGAGTACTTCAAGGAGAAGCTTGGTGTTCTCTAGATCTAGGTTCCCTCCAAAGGGAAGTGATGATTCTGTGAGCCATTCTGACATGGTGAGAGGATTGGTTCCTTCCATGGTCAGATGTAAGGGCTGATCCATTCTATCATGATGAGAGTATTTGTTCCTTGCATGTCAAATATGAGTGCTGAGCCATTCTAATGGGACTGTAGGATTGGTTCCTACATGATCATATATAAGTGTTGAATGCCATTCTTGGAATGGAGACACCTGGTTAGTTACCAGGAACACTCAGTCTAGGACTGAGGGCCATTCTGATGTGACTGTAGGATTGGCTCCTACATGATCAAATATAAGTGCAGAGCCATTTTGATGTGACTATAGGGTTGGTTCCTACATGATCAGATGTAAGTGTAGAGCTCTTTCGACATGCACATAGGATTGGTTCCTCACATGGTCGAATGTAAGTGCAAAGCCCTTTCGACATGCAAATAGGATTGGTTCCTCACACGGTTGAATGTAAGTGAAGAGCCCTTTAAACATGTGCATAGGATTGGTTCCTTGCATGGTCGAATGTAAGTGCTGGTAATTTCTGACATTGGTTTTCAGATGTGAGTGCTGGGCCTTTCTGATAGGGTTGTGGGATGTGTTCCCACATGGTCAGATGTGAGTGTTGGGTGTGCCTTTCTGATATGACCATAGAATTGGTTCCTACATGATCAGATGTAAGTGTTGGGCGGGCCATTCTAACTTAGGATCGGATATAAGTGCTGGAAAATACCTACATGGAGGCCAGGCCTACAACCAGCATGAAAAAGGGCTGGATCTGTAGAAATTCCTATGACGATAAGAATCAAGAGATAGCACTCGTGATGATGATCCAGCATAGATGTTCTAGAACCAGAGATGATCTAGATCCAGTGATGATCCAGATCCAGTGATGATGCTCCAGATCTAGTGATGATCCAGATCTAGATGAAGATTAATTGAATATGAAGATGACTTGAAGATGAATATGACTTAAAGATGACGAGGACTCGATGATGATCCAGATGATACAGAGAAGAAGACTGGTGCTGATAAATTGTGTCAAGAGAATACCTTCCTATTTAAGAGGGAGTGTTGATGTAATTGTAACTTCAGAATGTATTCACTTGTATTTCTTATGTATTGTACCCTAATTTTTATTTCGGGAAGTGTTTGTAATGTAATTGAGTCATGTCATGCCCCGATGTTCTGATCGGGAGTTTCTATAATGTAAACAAGTCATGTCAAGTCATTGTGGGTAACCCTCCTATTGATCAAGGGTGAAAGTCCCCACAGTTGTGGAGCCCTAGGGTTGTTAGACTCACCTAGTGAAGTCAACCCTAGTGAGTTATTTTCAAGTCAGGAATTAGTATAAATAGAGAGTGAGCCTCTCTATTTATCACACACTCACTCACACTCAATTGTAGCACATAGCTGAGGGAGAAGAAGTTGTTGGGGATAGAAAGAAAGAGGCTATTGATGTCGGGAGATCATCTTACTATTTTGGGGTTTTACTTTTGGTGTTGATTCTATCTCAGAGGAATTTGCAGGGTTTTCTCCATTTATGGTTTCCCCGAGGAAAAACACTGTGTTCATTATCTCTTATGTTTGATTGTTGTGCTTGTTATTCTCTCAGTTACAGATACTAATATAATGCTAGCTTAAATGTTAAAAGTCTAACACAATCAACCCCCTAGGGAACAGAACTAGTGCAAGGTACATAATCATAGCGATAGACTATTTGACGAGGTGGGAGGAGACTGCACTAGTCGTGGACTACATCACTGCAACAACAACAAGGTTCCTATTCGACAATATTGTGACGTCATTTGGATGTCCATGGATATTGATGAGCAACCAGGGAAGTCACTTCATCAACTGAACAATAAGAGCGCTAATGGAGGAGTTTCAAATACAACACAAGAAAAGTACCCCATATCATCCACAAGTGAATGCGTCATGTCCTCACCCTTTTACTGGCGAGAGGACATGACTAACCACTATGAATCTGGGTAAACTAAGCCCCATGAATAGAAGATATAAAATTCATTGGAAATGAAACATACACAAATGCATAATTCGTTTAATAAACATACATTGGAAGAAAACATAATCATTCAATACATTCAGCATGTTCATCATCTCATTTAAGCAATAAATACAATTGCAAAGACATAATGGACAAGAGATACTTATATTTGACAGAAGCTTGTCTTGCAACCAGCTACGTCACTACAACATTCCACCCAACCATAGGCAAGTTTTCTCATTAATCACTTAGCAACACTGCCACCCCCGAGTTGGGCATGATTGCACAAGGAATAAGGGGAAACCAAAAGGATCAAACATAGCCAAGGATACACAAAACTCAACCAAGCCAACATAGTTGGGTTTATCAGGCTAACAGGGAGTTGGAAAGGTTGGCTACTAAGCTAGTGAGCTCAATCCAAGAGCTATGCACACTTGCACTAGAACTAGCCTGACTTCTAAGACATCCACACACATCCAACATAAGGAAGCATCCCCTTCTCTTCTATGCAGTCCCTCAGGCCATGCCTTCCATTCCAGTGCTATTCAGGGGGTGCAGAGAAGAAAGTCAGCCCTCTAGATCTGTCTGTGAGGCTCCTTCACACACTAGGTTTATCAAGCACACTCAAGCTCCATTCCAATCCCAAATAGTCCAAATACTAACAACCACAGAATATACAACAATTCGCAGTTGTGGAATTTGAAGCAAAACACACCATAGAGGCCAAATTGTGTATTGATTAAAATGGCTCAGACTGAGCAAGACAAATTCAGGAGTTGTTTATGGCCCTAATATGGCCAAAATGACTCACAGCACCCAAAATTCATGGAGAAATCAACAACTATTTTCCCAACCTGCGTAGAATAATGAGAGCGGCCCCAATGTGAAGGAAAATCACCACATAGACCCAAATCATGAAAGGGAAAATGCAGAACACAAATATCTGCGTGAGGCCAAGCTTCTCATCCATGAGGAAGACAAAAGTAGCTGCGTGAGAGTGGAAAATGCACCAGCAGCTCCAAAAATGTGAGGAAAACCAACCAAATCCCCGGCATTACAAAAATGACCTCCCATCCATGGTAAAATGAAGTCAACAACCATAAACATGGAATGAAAGCACACATAGGAAGTTCTAGATGCCTAAGAGAGCTCACGTGAAGGAAAACAATGGTAAGGAAAACATACCAACATGAAATCATGGTATAATGGCCTACATTTTTTGGTTTTTTTTTGCCCAAGGAGTCAAAACGCGTTTTCCAAAAACTAACGACTTCTCCAATTCGAATTTGGGTTGTCATACCTTTCCCATCCCATGCAATAACTACTTCAACCAATTCTTGGTAGAATTAAATGATTGGGTGAATGAGACAATAAAGGTAGTTGACTGTTTGGTGGGTTCTCCCTTTGACATTTGGATTTTCTCCATTGACCCTAAAGGTTTGAATATCCCCCCCCCCCATATCCTTAGGAAATCATGCCCCCATATCATTATTCTTGCATTGACATAGCTGGTTTTGGGTATTTTAATTAAAATTCATATGTACATGGTGTCCATAATTATAACATGCCTGGCAAGTACAAAATACCATCGGCAACGATTTTAATTGCCAGAACATAAAACGATAATCCATGGTGGGGATTTTAGCCTTTAGCTCCACACCACGATTAATTACAATATATACATAATATACATTTAATTCAATATGGGTCAAAACTAGGGTGTTACATTCCCCTCCCCCTTCAATAGCACTGTCCTCATTGCTTTACAAAAATTGAACAAAATTCTAGACTAGCATCACCTCAGTGTTCCACAAAATTGAACAAAAATGGATGTGCCAATCACATGGCATCCTCCAACTCCCATGTAACCTCTTCAGGGCCGTAGTGCTCCCCTTGCACCTTTACCTTCCCTATGGCTCGGTTCTGGAGTATTGTAACCTTCCTGTCAATGATGCGCATTGGCTCAATTTGGAACTCTCCCTCGAGTTCCACCTGAATCACATCCCAATTTACCACATGTTTAGGATCATGTACATATTTCTTAATCAAAGAAACGTGAAAAACATTATGAGCTCTAGTGCTAGCAAGAAATGCAAGTCTATATGCAACTGGCCCTATTCTTTCAAGCACTTCAAATGACCCACAATATCTAGGTGATAGGTTGGCACAACTTCCAAGCTTGAAGGAAATCTTCTTTTCCCTCACTCTGCGATAAACATGATCCCCAACACTGAACTCTCTGTTCACCCTATGCTTATCTGCATAGCTTTGCTATCTATTCTGAGCTACTTTCAGATTCTACCTAATCTTTACAACCTCCTTCTCCATCTCCTTGAGCAATTTGGGCCCAAGCACAACCCTATTTACTAGATTATCCCATGTCACTAGTGTCCTACACCTTCTTCCATACAAAGCTTCATATGGACTCATCCCCAAGGATGCTTGTTGTCCATTGCTATAGGAAAATTCTACCAAGTGTAAATAATCTTCCCATTTGGTTGGTTTGTCCATCACATACATGCAAAGCATGTCTTCAAGCACCTGATTCACTCTCTCTGTCTTCCCACCAGTATGCAGATAGTAGATAGTGCTGAAGTTCAACTTTGTACCCAAATCTACAAACAACCCCTTCCAAAAATTGGAAGTGAACTTGACATCTATGTCAAAGACTATTGCCTTAGGAAATCCATGCAATTTGAAAATCTCCTTCATGAATATCTTTCAATGTCATCAGTCTTATGCATAGACTTAACTGGTATAAAATGTGCTTCCTTTGTCAACTTTTCCACCATAACCATGATGGAGTCATGTTGTCTCCAAGTCATCAGAAAACCTATAATAAAATCCATGGAAATAACTTCCCATTTCCATTCTGGAACTGGAAAAGGCTGCAACAAACCTGCAAGGTGTTGATGCTCAACCTTTACCTACTTACATTTCATGCACCTTGAAATATGTTAAATTTTTTATATGCTTAGCTAAGACATCAATATTTCATTACATTTTCATAACAAAAACATATAAACAGGATCACTGAAAGATAGACAAGCACAACCATACAAAAGGAACACAAAGATTTATCCTGGGAAAACCCTAAAGGGAAAAACCTAGCAAAAGATTCCTCAATATAGATGCCCCAAAAAGATAAAAGATAAAACGAGCAAGGAGATCAAAGCCTGATCCTCCTCCTTCTCCAGCTACTTCTCTTCTCCACTAATGCGCTACACAATGTGAGAATGTGTGTTCCAAATGAGGAGCACCACACCTCTATTTATATTCATCCGTTCACTTTAATTAACTCATCCGACATGTAGGCTCAAGTTAATCATGTAGGCTCGAGTTACACATGTAGGCTCAAGTAACCACACTGGGGTGCTAATGACCCACCTTTACAATTAGGGGGGACTACCTCATGACTCTTATTAGTTCTTCCGATTAGAATCATCGGGGTATAAAGATAATACAAGTGGTTCTCCCGGTAGGACCATCGGGGACCACAAAAGATACATATAGAATATTCTTCGAAGTTACAATATTTCAACAAAATATACTCAGCCATATCCTTTTTCATTCCTGGCCAAAAATACTGCTTTCTAGTTGTATCAATTGTCTTCTGATATCCTGGGTGACCAAAATATGGAGCCTGATGGACCTCATCCATAACCATTCTCCTTAAATCTGCTACATTTGGATTTCAAAACCAAGATCGTTGATTTTACCATGTCCAGTTAATCGTGGCTCGAGGGTGAACCACAAGATTGTGTTGGGAGCCTGTTGGTAGGGGTTTTGGGATAAGTCAGCTGCGTAGCATCTCATATGTTGCGCAATATCAAGTGACACCGTGCAAGTGATAGATGGTGCACAAGGTGGAAGATAGAATAATTTGAATATTTTATGTCACTTTTTGTACTTTGGACCATATTTTTCAGATATTGGTCATTATTTTGTAGAATCAGTTAGAATTTAGTTAGAAAGTCATCCAAGTGGACCATGAATGTAAAGGCGCAAGCCTATACATAGAAGTATAATTGCAAATGTTGATACACTACACACTTGACACTCGAGAGATATAGAACTGAGGGGTTGATGCCATAGATACTTAGAAACCCAGGGAAGCGATTGCTGGTTCTTGTTGAATTGTTTCCTATTTTGAATCTGTGGACTATTGCGCAGAAGTAATATGATAAGATAGGAGTTGATCTGAATTTTTGTTTCTTTTATATTTTTTTGTCTTACTATTTCTACGATCTAATGGTAAATGTGAATTGAATGTGTGGCATGGATCTATGATGCGATGTTTCCTCCTTTTAAATGATGTTATATGTATAGATACGTTTGCACAAAATTATTATTGTTTTGGTTATGAATGAATAATGCGATCTATTAAGAGAAATGATGAATGGTACTGTTGAAGTAACTGGCTTATATGTTGGATAAGTTGATGAAGTGTCAATGCCCATAGTCCTCTTCTATTCTGTGAAAAATTGGTTCTGACAGCTCTCCCTTGAACATCTCGGGTGAGACTTCATCCACCTCACGGGTGTTTTCAGGTGGGGTAAAACCTATCTGGGTCGATGCTCAGGGAGATCGCGGTGAGTTGAGCATCGACGGAGTGGGAACCCCTGTTGAGTGGTTTTGTTGGCTGGGGTTGCACAAACATCCTTCAACATGTCACATGAGAAACTGGTATACTAGACAAGGGAAGATGTACGTAGGATGATCTCAAAGATGAAAGTGATAGGGATCAATATGAACAGACAGAGGGTAAATATCCTTGAACAATGAGTATGACATAGAGATGACTCAAGGCAACTTTAAACTTTCAATGGAACAACTACACCTATATGTCATGTAGGAGACGTTTATAGATTCCAAGTGTATTAGGACAAGTGGAAGAGTAGCAACTCAAAGTGCTAGTTGAACTAGGAAGTGAAAAATTGAGACATGAGTATTGGGAGACTCAAACTAGTGCTTTGTTCAAGGATGACTTGCTGCCAACAACTTATAATTCAATGTGTGTGTTTCATTCCTTCCTTTCCTGTTAATTTTTAATGAGTCCAAGAAATTCAACTCGATTCTTTATTCATTTTTTAGAAATATTGAAGAAAAGAGAAAATAGTGCTTGATATGACACTGATCTGTGGATTTTATAAGCCTGAATTAGTGAATGCTCTTAAGGTTTGTTGAGATTCCACAGTGAAAATTCATGGCATCTGGTGGAGAATATGTGGTCAGAAATTTTATTGTCGATGTTTTGAACCAAGCGTGGCTCATCTTTAGGAGATGATCCATGCTTGGTTTGAAACGTCAACAATAAAAAAATTGACCGCAGATTCTCCATCAGATGCCATAGTGAGTGATTGTCAGTGTTTTCATAGTTTCGAGAGTCTAAAAACTCTAAAGAAGACTCTAGTGGGTGATTTTTCATAAATTTAGTATCCTCGGTCCAATAAAGTATAAAACAATCCAAAGAACAACTGTCTTAGCTTCCAAAGAACTAAGGTATACCATTTTCATACTTAGTCGGCAAGGTCCAAAAAAGGGGTAAACTATCACCAAACCGACGCTCCTTCAAAATAAAACATGTAGCCTTAGTTTAAAGAGATTTAAGGCAGGCAAGATCACTTGGAATGTTCCATTTATTTACGAGAATGAAATAAACAATAGTAAAGTCCATGCTTTGTATTGAGGTTTAATGAGCATGACAATCACATAAATAATGCCCAGAATCTTTTTCATGTTTTAATCTAGAGCATGAAAAAAGAGAAAAGTAAGCTAAAAAGGGTTCATTTTCTGTAAGTTTAGTCCTCCAGGAACGGAAAAGAGATAAATCTATACCTAAAGATACTCTTCTAGATTCTGAATAAAATAGAGTATTCCCTTTTTGTAAGTAATACATAGGGTCCAGAAAAGGGTTAACCTTATACCATTATGGATGATCCTTCATTTCGTTTAATGAGTCTAAAAGAACAAGTAACTCAGTTATCTAGTCATGTTTAAGGATTCAGACCAGGGCTTGAAGATAACTCCATATGTCAAGAGCCTTATACCAAGGGTAATTCAGTAAAATATACAAAATGAGGTTCAAGTTGTGTGAAAAACAACTACGAAGGCTCTCGTAACCTAGTAATTTCCGGCATGGGTACCAGACTCGGCAAGAAGTGTTCTAGCTAAGGTAACCCATGTAAGGTAGGCTCTAACCATGGAATAACAACGATGTTTGAAGGGTAAAAAGTGGTTGCAGATCGCAATCCATGGATAAAAAATGAGATCCTAAGGTTCATAAGGGGATAAGGTATAAATGTAATATGCAAAAGGGGACCAAATACTATCCTATATGTTGAGGAAATATACTCCAATTTAGTCCATAATATGGAAATCTAGGTAAAGACAATAAAGATTAGTCCAAATAAAAGAATTTGGCCAAAACTATATACAAGCAAGTAAAAATTTTGAAATTTTTACTATAAATAGTTAGAATTGGCTCAAAAACCACTTCATTTGGTTTTTACCACAAATAGTGCAAGTTTTACCTTTAATCTTCAAACAGATCGTGTGATCAAACTAGTGGACGGATTTCCAAACCGCAAGTTGTAGGTAACTCACATCTCCCTCATCTTTCATTTCATGCTTTCAATTTTTTATTTCTATGCCCATTTGAGGTATTTTGGCAAGTTATAAGGGAATTGCGTAGGACGCGTGGGTAGCCCATTACAAAACTATGATTTCGTGATGTAATCACATGTATGCAATGGGGAACCCTGTGAGTACATGCATTGTCACCACTAGACAGTCTTGAGTCCTATGGATTAGGTATTTTCATGGATCTAATGGCCAAAAACTTCATTTTGCAGGAAAAGTTGGTTCTAGAATGGAAGGAAAGGGAACACGAAGACATGGATAGAGCAACAATGGGAGATCCAATGACGTTAAATTCCCTCTGGAGGTGTGGTTTATTGAAATTTTACCACACATCAAACATGTGATCTTAGGTTTAACTCTTGAATATGTTGGTGCGGTTATGGGATCCCGAGCAAGGCATGTTTGACCTTTAGGGTGAGACACTACAATTAACTATCAAGGACATATATTTCGTCACCGTATTATCTCATAGAGGGGAACCATCTAACTTGGGTCACATCGGCCATGGGGGGATCCCCTTAGCATGCAATATTATGTAAATACATATTGTTTTCCGGGTACATATAAGTCGAGGACATAGATCTCAATTTCCCATGTCACTCACTTTCCACTAAAAGTTCTTGTGAGCACTATTGTTCGACTAGAAGGTTCATCCACACTACATTTGGCCACGTGAACCTACATGCGTATAGTGGTGGAATGTCTACGAGATGTAGTCTTTGATTGGTGCTTGGGGCTGGTCATTATTATGAAAAAACAACTATCATACTGTAGGTTGGGGAAGAAGAAGAACTTTGGATATGCTAGCATCTTGGTGGGCTTATTTTTCTTCGAGAGTCCCCACTCTGATCCCCGTAGTGAGACTTCAGCCTTCACCTCCATGTGATCCTAGGCTCACATGGTGGGAGGATGTATTCCTTCACCAGGGTGGTGGTGAAATATAGGGTGTAGATGATGACGAATTCTATGCATGGTGGAGCCTCCAAGTGCCTGCTTTAGAGAAGTTCCCTTATGTTGTCTTAGATTTTCTTGGAGATCCTGAGCTAGTTCCCCCTCCAAGGGAAGCATGGGTAGATATGGGAGAGTATTTGTTTTTTCAAATTTTTAACTTTTTATGAATTTTTTTTCATATATTTTATATACATATGTATCTTATTTGAGTTGAAGTCATCTTTTATGTTATGCAGATATTGGGCCTATTCGGCCAGAAGGGCATCCTAGGACCTATGTATGACCCATAGACGGAGTCGAGGATGAAGTTACGCTTTGTGTTGTAAAGGGAAAGTTGTCCATACTTAAACATGATGTATCGACTCTGAGGATGGAGAGGATTCTCATCACCATGTAGGAGCATGTGGTACGTGTACCTCCATCTTGGTTACGCCTGCTTCAGAAGGTGTCCAGGGACGTTTGGTGCTACTAAGAGGTTGTGGAATAGGAAGTTGTAGCTGATGAGGCTGAGGAACCTCCATAGATTTTAGCATGTTGAGGATTATGATGATATTTTTTGTATTTTTATATACTTATTTACTAGATCTTTGAACCAGAACTCAATGTATATTGAACTACTTTTATGTCCATATATATATATATATATATATATATATATATTTGGTTATTTACATGTGTTTCTATGTATATATGTGTATTATTTTTATAAAGTGTGTAACAATTTCTAGTCTAAAATGTAGTTAGCAAATGCATCAGTAATTGTGTTTTTATTTCTTGAAATATGTTGATATATAATATGCTCAAAATTTCTTTCAAGTAACCTAATCCTCAAAAACTGACGTAAAAGGGTAGGATGTCTCACCTGATAGACCCGATTGAGTTGATAGACCAATAACTGAGAGTCAATTATGACTTCCAGGAAGGTAATACCATGCGATATAGAATCCCAAAGAAGCTCAATAATAACACTGTAGTTGGCTACATTGTTAGTTGTAGGACCTAAGCAATTGCCTACTGAGGCAACTAGTTGTCATGTGCGTACATGAATGACCCAAGCAGTTGAAACCAGGATACAAGTGTGATCACTTGAGCCGTCATTGATTCCTATGAACCACACCAAATACATCTGAAAAAACACCATAATATGAAAGAAAAACTAACCACGAACAACCATTTACAAAGTTATACAACCATAATATAAGAAAAAACATAATGCCTAAGCGTAACACTTCTTCAGGTAGATCCCATTTCGAGGCTCAAGCATCTTACTACCATCATAATCAACTAATTCATATGCACCCTTCTCTAGGACCTTGGACCTTGGACACAACATATGGGACAAACCGCATAGATTTGAACTTCCCTTCCCCTAGGGGTTCCTTATCCTATTCGTAGACCAAAATAAGCTCTCCTTTGGAGAAAACCCTAGGTTTTAAAGTCTTGTCGTATTGGTTCTTTACCCGTTGCTTATGTGCTCCATTAGCTATAAGCGCATCTCGACGTTGTTCATCAAGATGTTCTAGATTCAACAAATGTTCCTCTATATCAGAGTTATTGAGGAGCACATGATTTTTTATCTTTAGGGATGGTGTTTCGCATTCCACCGGTGTGATTTCTTCCACCCACATCAACGGGTTGGAAGGGTGAAAACCCTGTGGCAGTATTAACATTTTTTCGATACGCCTAAAGCGCGGGAGACAACATTATATGCCAGTTTGATCTACTCTCATTGATAGTTCACCTAAGAATGGTTTTCAAATTTTTGTTAGTCGCTTATACTTTCCCATTCTCCTGCAGGTAAAATGAAGATGAGTGGTCTTGCCTAAAACCTAGAATTGTAGTCAACTCTATCATCATCTTGTTATGAAAGTGACAGTCGTTCTTAGTGACAATATTCTTTGGGATACCAAATCTCACAATGAGTTGATTGAACACAAAGTACACTATCATCTCACCATTGGCTTTAAAGAGAGCCATTGCCTCTACCCACTTCGTAAAGTAGTATACAACAACAATGATATACTTATGCCCCCCAGCCGACACAGAGTTGAAAGTCATGAAATAGACCCCCCTCTTGGTGAAGGGCCCTGCCGTGATGATGGGATAGAGAGGAGCGAGATGTGACCACATATTTCTGGTATATAGTTGGCATGGATGACAACGTTTCATAGCTTCTACACAATATTTAAAGATGGTAGGCCAGAAATAACCAGTACGCAATATTTTCTAGGTCGTTGCTAACCGAGATAAATGACCCCCACGCGCTCCACAGTGGGAATCATTCAAGAAAAAATCAGCCTCCTCATGGGTAAGACATCAACGTAAGATGGAATATACCCCTCATCTATACAATGTATCTTCGATTATGAGGTAGTTTTTAGCGTTCAATTTTAACTTCCGTCGATCTTCTCGTGAGAAGGTCGTGGGCCAATTCAAATTCTGAAGATATACTAAGATATCTATGTACCAAGGATCATAGGTTGATATCAATAAAATGTTCTCATCAGGTAATAAATCATCTTCTACCACTACACTTTCATCACTCAGGAACTCATAAATAAGCTACGCAAATACTAGGGTATTTTTCAACTTGGCGGACTGAAAATCTATCCACTTATTAAACTTTCCCTTGATTATTCATCAAGATATTACATAATGAAATGGATTCACGTCCGCAGCTACAATATTTATCCTTATCAAAATGTAATATATCATCCTTTGAACATCATAAACTATTGCCAAAGCTAGATTGTCAACGTCTGAATATCTAAGTTCAGGACTAGCCAAAGCACGACTAAGGTAGTAGATGACATGTTTTTGGAACATCATCCTCCTGAACTAGCACTACACCAATCGTAGACTTCGATGCAACTAGATACAATATAAATTCCTTCATGTAGTCTGGTGGACACAAGAGAGGGCTTGATAATAGTGCTTTCTTTAATGCCTTGAAATATTTTAGCATGACTTCATCCCATAGGAATGGGATGTCTTACTTGAGCAAGCACATGAAGCCCTTGGTTATTTTGGAATAATTCACAATAAAATGTCAGAGAAAGTTGGACTTTCCTTGGTTGTCTAGTGGTTCGAGGAGGAGGCTTATTAATAATCACCTCAACTTTCAATGGATCGACCCTTATACCCTTGTTAGAGACTATGAATCCCATAATTCTCCTCGATTCGACACAGAAGACACACTTATGGATATTTAAGCGGATCTTGTAGTGCCTCCATCTTTCAAAAATTAAACAAAGATGATTCGAGTGAACCTTCCTCCTTCACAAATGAGTTGGAATATCATCTAAGTAGGGATCGAAAATGTGCTTGATATCATGAAAAGAAAAAATCATAGCTCATTGAAATGTTTCCCCAACATTCTTTAGGACAAACAAAATCTTCTTGTATTTGAATGTACCCTGGGGGCAGATAAAGGAATTTTTATGTTGTTCCTCGGGTTTAACTTGAATCTCACTATATCCTAAGAATCCATTCATAAACAGAAAAAAATCGCTACTTGCACACGCTTCAATAATATGGTCTATGAACGGTGTGGGGTAGTTGTCCTTAGGGCATGCCTTGTTTAAATCCCTAAATTCAGTACAAATGTGTATGGTCCCTTGTTTCTTATAAACAAAAATGGGGTTGGATACCCATTCCGAGATAGAGATAGGGTATATGAAACTATCCTTCAACATTTTTTCCACTTTAGCCTTAACGGTTGCCACTTTCTATGGATTCACGGGTCAAATATTTTGCTGAAAAGGTTTAACATTAGGGTAACTTCTAATCTCATGCTCTACAATGGATGGGTTAATTCCAAGCAGCTCCTCGTAAGACCAAGAAAATACATCGTGAAACTCCTTGAATAAGGTAGTATAAATGGTAATTTCTTCTGGTGAAGAATTTTCTCCAACATGAACATTCTCCACGACATGAGGTTTGGTGGAGATATCGATCGGTATCGTAGCAGAAATTTTTGCCATATTCCCCTTGGAAAACACTCCTTCCTTAGGAAAAGGGTTAGCTGGTTTATCAATACCTTAGTTAGTCCCACGTGAAACTCATCATTTTCAATCCTGCTCAGGCTAGGTAGGAAATACCTTGAAATGGCACTTCTCCATGTTTTATGTTATACCATGAAATGGAACTTCTATTTATGAGTAACGACTCCAGCATGTTGTTACACAAAAGGAAATAATGGATTGAATTGACCCTAACCTTATATATTGATGAGATCCTTGATACATGCTTACTCCTTCAACTTTACCACTTTTTATGGATGAGCTTTCCTTGCACTCATGGGTCCTCTTAAGGAAACTAGCGTGTCATTAGCGAGTCAGCTCATATGCAACCCGCAAGTTATCTCTAACAAATTGTAATCACGACTTCCCTTCAAGAAAGCCGCAAGTCACTCGCAAGTTACCTCATATATACCTGCGATTTTCATTAAGATAAGTTTAAAATTTTAAAAATGATTAGTTTAGGGGAGGTTAGGTCTGGGTTGGTAACTTCCCTAACTCCCCTAACCATCCTAGGCCTCAAATCCTCTCCTCACCAGAAACTATAAAGAGAGGGGAGGGGTAGAGGATATGGGGATAATTTGGAGAGCAAGGTTATGTTGGAGGAATCTATTGGAGAGAGGAGAAAGGAGGACTCAGGTCTTGGTGTGCAGAGGATCTTTTCTGAGACTAAGTTTTGTAATGTTTCCTGAACTTCATCAATAAAGAGTGTTTTCCTTCCATCATTGTCCTGGTATGCTTGTATTGTTATGTGTTATGATATATATTATTATTTATTTTGAATGCAATCATTGATATTTATATCTCTTTTATATAACAAATAAAAGATACTTTGAAGAAAGATAACCCTTTGTTGCAAGTGTTGAAGATCATAAAGCTAAGGAGAATTTGAGGAGGAGAGTTAAATCTTGAGATTTGGATTAACCGTCTAGAATAAGGTGCATGTTCCATTATATATGTTTCTAAACCCTAGATGTCTGCAATTAATTTTCACAGTATGTTGGTGACCCTATTACCCCTAGTCATAAGGTATATTTCCCTCACAACAGTCATGTGGACACATCATTGTCGCTTTAGGGGCTTCTTCACACTTCTAATCGCCATGGTATTTAGGGGCTTCTTCAATGACTCCACATTATCATAACTTTAGGGGATTCTTCACATTTATCATCATCATGGTATTACAGACACATCATCATTAATTTAGAGGAATATTCAATGGATTTAGGGGCTTGCTCCATTTGTGTACCACTCAAAGTGGGCATGTGGAAGCAACCACATGTTATCTCATCCCTTGAGGGCCATGCTTAACAACTACGCCATAAGGGGACCACTTTGGATTTATATACCCTTATTTCAAGGATCATTCAAGGCTCTTAAAGGATTCATCAACTTTACTCAACCAATATCCCTTTACACTAGTACAAAATGAGAAATTAATGACTAAAATCCGACTATAAATGACTATTTTTGAATCCGCGACTAATAATAGCTAATTTCCACTATGTGATAGCTTGACTAACTTAGTCATATTTCACTTGGTCATTAATAGCTTGACTTATTAGTCATTGATAGTCAATGATTTAGTCATTTATAGTCAATGATTTAGTCATGGATTTAGTCACTGATTTAGTCACTGGTTGTAGCAATTAATAACCAAATATACGAATAAATAAACTACTAGATGATAACATATTAATGACTAAGCTAAATACGACTAAATGTTAGTCGTGCCATAAGATACAAAAAATTAGCCACTAATAGTCGTATATATGTGAATTTAGTCATTTTTGTAGTCACAAATTTATGATAGGGCACGGAGGAATCAAACCACCAACCTCTTGCCTATAATTAGGCAGGTGCTCTACCATTGAGCTATAACCCTTTAAGAAGAAGTTATTACTTGATAATGATGATATTCAAACAAATTTAGCATCATTCAAGCATACAAAATAATGATTATCAAGTTTCTATAGATCCATAATGGCTTACCCTATACTAGTCCTTCTTGCACTTAATAAATGCATTTGAAAGACTTGAAGGACTATTACAAGGTAAGCCATTATGTATCTATAGTAACTTGATAATCATTATTTTGTANGCAAAATTACCAGAAATTTATAGGAATGACAAGCATGCGTCCAATGTTAAACTATCTAATGAGTCATCTAGAGTCATGCCAAGATATCTGAATTGGACTGAAAATTCATAAGTAACTTGAAGATAGTGGTGGATGATTTCATGGAAAGAAGAATTTCAGTTTATATAGAAGCAGAGGATGAGAAAATGGAGCAACTCATCACCCAAAATGTATAGAATAGTAAAAAGAAATATACAACTAGTTCAATTTCACATCAAGAAGAATGGGCATTAACTTTAAGTACTCTTAGCTACTAGATAAATGGAAATGAAATGAGATGATATATTGACAACAATACCTTTGAGTTTCTTGTTGACAATAAGTATGATTACTTATGTGATCATTTTATTCAGAGGTGACTTAAACAACCACTTACCTGCAATCAAGGCAATAAACCATGTTCAGATTGATATATAAATAAAATAAAATAAAAGTTAAAGATAGAATATGCCAATCCCACTATCATTTATACCTCGAAAGAGAACTAGCAACTCTCCCATAGTTGTTCAACTTTGTCCAAAATTCCCACATGGAATGCCAATGTTTAAGAAAAATAAAAAGAAATTGAAAACATGAAAGTAGTAATTTACTCTACATGTCTATTGGATGCAGTCTCATAGTTGTACAACAGAATTAGTCAAGCACATGCAATAAAATTATAAATGAACAAAAAGAAGAAAGCAATGTGGTTTAGACCTTCCTTTATATACTCGGATATATATTATGATCAGACTTTTTCTCTTAGGAGACAAGTCACTAACGAAACAATTGACATACCTGAGAGAGATATAGATAGGTAGTTGTAGGGAAGAGTGAGGTAAATTCAGACTTCAAGGTATCAATCAAAACAGTCTAGAAATGAGGATGAACTTTCAATCCCGTTGCTGTAATAAATTACAGTCTTTTAGGACATCCATACATCAAGCAAATAGAATATGCTTTCAAATGTGCAGAGGAAACCTTAACCCACCCTCTAGCACATCCATCAAATGGTGACACACTTCCATACATAGTAGTAGCCTCAAGGAGGATGAAAAGGAGCAAAACAAACCTCTATAAAGTCTAAACAAGTTCGACATGCTGGAGAAGGATGAACAAGAACCACAACAACCCTAGCAAAGGTCATGGTAGGCACCAACAACAACACACTCACAGAAAAAGACCTCAAAACAATCAACAGACCACAGATCGAGTCAAGGCATCCCAAGGAACATACATGGTTCAGTCTAGCAGACTCAGCAAATGTCACAACCCAACTTAGCATCCCCAAAGGCCATGACTTAGTCCAAACAATTCACAGAGGTCACGGCTCTGTCCAAATATCCCACAGAGGTCATGGTTCTGTCCAAACAACCCAAAGAGATCATGGTTCTATCCTAGCATAGGTGACAGCTCAGTCCAAGGAAACCCATAAGGTCATGACTCAATAGTAGAAACCTCAAAGGTCATGGTATGCACCGAAAACAATGTTACACTCACAGAAAAGGCCTTAGAACTGTCAGCAAACCACATATATGCCACTGGTTGGTTTAGTTGTACCTTTTCTAGCTCTTGGTCTAGGTAAGTCATCATAAGTTTAAAAATTTTGTACATTCTTGTAAAGTCTTAGGTAAACCCTAATTTAACGTAATCCCTGCATAACAATTCTAGTTCTTTCTTCTTTTCATTAATCAACAACATCATTAAACATGTATTAATTAGAAAAGATTGAGAAGTTACAATTAGTTAGAATACATAGATGATGACCCCTTGCAGACTAGCAGTTGAATTTATTTGATTCTCAGATGGATTTTTTTAATCATCTAGGAATACAATACATTTTTGCAGTTAATGAATCGACCAAACTTGCCTCATGGAGGTTAGCCATAATATTCATTCTTACACGACTATGAAACGAACATTTGTTAAACTCCTAACTTCCAAATTTTCAAACTCCGCAAGGTCTATCATCACTTCCAGAATGTTTATCTTTAGTGCTTTAGCTAAGAGTGATGGGAGCTCATGTTTATCATTTGTGCCATGAAGAAACATTAATTGCTAATAACGTAAGTAACTTACTGTAGACTTACAATTTTTATCAGCCTTTGTTTCCAAAACAAGATAAGAAAATATTTAGTTTGAACTTTTGAATATTCTCGTGCTTTGGGATCAGTATACATTTCAGATGTCAAAACTTAGTTTTAGAAATAATGGAGTGATTTCCTTATCTACAAATAAATAACCTTACACGTGTAGAAATGCTTCATAAACGATGAAACTTGAATCAGTGGACATAGTGCCACAACTATTCTACCATGTCTAAGCTTTAAATCATAAATAATGTGTACAATGTACTTGCTCACAGAAATTTCCATCATTTTTAAACCTTCAACTTGAAACATTTTAAATTGTTTTTTCTTGGTAAGAAACTAAACACATGCTATTTTAATGTGCACGAATTGATGACATATTTGTGCATGTGGTGATGAACATTCAACCATTAATAATCCAATGAAGGTATCATTGCAAAGTGTAAAGGTGGATGCTACTAACAAGAAGATCAATAGTATCATAGTGGGTATGGGATCCCATGATAGTCCATCCAACCAATGGATTGTACAGAGAATTATTTGTCTTGGTTAGCTCAAGTGGGAGGCTTGGAACACCCACAAAATGGAAATACTGGAATAGGAATTGAGATAACGAGGGAATCGATGGAAAATAGGGGGTCAAGGATTCCAATGCACTCCTATTAATAACAAGATTTTACAAATTATTATAACTCATGGCTAGTTGGAGGCTTGGAGTGACCTAGAAAATCAAAATGTTGGAATATTACCTAGGAAGGTGTCTGTCAAAAAGAGTGGGTCTCAGCTTCTAGGAAGGTGTCTACATATAAAAAGGTGTATTTCTCCTTTGAGGAGGGATTTGGAGTAAAAACATTTTGTTCAAGGCATTTCTACATTTTAATAAGAAAGCTCTTTTCTTGAGGAGGCACCATGTGGCACTTTTGACATGGTCAAACCCTCGAATGAAGAATAAATGTGTGCTTTAATAGGATCGCATGGGTTAGACATACAAGAACTAGCAATGTGGACCTATTCAAGGAATTTTATCCAATCACAAGGAAAATAATAAGGGAGGAGCATTGCTCCTCCTTATGAGGATTATACGGATTTCTACAGAAATAATATTATATGGGAGAGTTGTTGGAGGTGAACACTATAAAAGGAGATCATTCTTATTTGTTTAAGTCATGTTTGGGAGAGGGAATCATCTCATTCATACAACAACTCAGGCTTGGTCAACAAGAGTTTGGATCAATTTGGTTCAGTTTGGATTAGTGGCAACAGTCTTATACATCCATTCTCCTACAATATCTTTCTTGGCATGTGTGCCCTAGAGGCAAGTTCAAACTAATATAAAGTCTACTTATTATCTGCTCATGTACAAACTAAGTCATCTCATGTAGAGGATGGATTATTCATTGTTTTGGGGTTTTATTCCTTGAAAGGTTTCCGTGTAAAATTCTTGTGTTCCTGTGCATAACTTGTGAATGATTGTATATTTTTTGCTGCTGCTACATAACTCAGAATTATAACTACTGCAAATATACTATACAAGTATGATAGAAGTTAAAAAAAGAAGACTGTTATTGTTATTAAATTAAAACCCATGTTAAAATTTAACAAAGCATAACTGGTCAAGTGCCCATTTGAACTGTGTTGTTGGAAGGATCTCATCTTTAAGATTAATCTCATCATTTTAACCAAACTTTCACAAAACTATCTAGGTGGTTTCAAGTCATCCTTTTTCAATAAAAATTGTATGGAGAAAAAAAAATTCTGTCAATGTGAGGTCGTGTTCATTGACACCTTCTGGAAGTTTTTTTGAAACAACCTTCTTCACCCCAACAATTTCCAAAGGCTGTAGAGGAGCATTAAAGAATTTAACCTGCTCAAACACAAGATCACATGAAGTTATTGAGATCCTATCCTAAATATGATCAATTCGCAATGCTACTTGGCTTCCAAAAAGTTTCCATAATCAACATAAATTTTCACAAAAGAGATTGCATATTTTAAATCTAAAGATTTATGTTGATTCTTCTTTAGTTATAATGACATAAACCATAAAAACTTCATAAAGGTACATACCATTATTAACCAGTCCACTATATCTTGTCTCATTTCTACAGAGATGAGGACAACTTGTACAGTAGTTAAGTAAGATGGTTTTATGTACATTTGGATCTGCACAAAATTGGTAAACATGAATACAAAAGAAGATATAAGAATATATTAAACACAACAATAATGAAAGGATGGAAGGTTTTAATGGAATAATATAGTTAACACACCTTGGATTCAAGTTTGTGCTACCAAAACTGTCCCTTTTCCCACTCTACAGAGTGGGGGCTTGTGAAATTTCCCCTTCCAGAAATTCATCTGTTGGCTTTGGATACAAGGGAAGTGCCACATTTATTAAAGGGGTAAGCTTTACATTCCAATCATCAGGAATATTTTTTGGGAGGAAATGGAGTGGGGGCTTGTGAAATTTCCCCTTCCAGAAATTCATCTATTGGCTTTGGATACAAGGGAAGTGCCACATTTATTAAAGGGGTAAGCTTTACATTCCAATCATCAGGAATATTTTTTGGGAGGAAATGTAAAACATAGAATTTTCAAGGAATTTGATAATTAGCTAAGTTTCTTATCCTTTGTGAATAGTGGCCTCTTTTCACTGCTTAATAGCTCAACTAGTATGCAAGCTTACATAGTATTGAATGTCATGTCACATTAAGTATTTGATAGTAAAGCACAATAGACAACTGTCAACACATAAGAACATAGGAAACAACTACTAAGCTGTAACTCTGTAAACTCTAATTGAAATTGATTCATTGGACTGCTAAAAGCTGGAGAAACAACAAAGAGCATTCCATATCATAATTCTAGGTTGGAAGATTTATGTTTAGTTGATAGTTTATACTTCACTTAAGTAACTAATAAAAAATAATTCATTAACCTAAAATTACACCAATGCACCAAAATAACTGTTAAAAGACTCCAGCTAGCAAATGCTTACTTCAAACTTCTTCATAGAAAAAGGCATGCTACATTTACAGGCTGAGATAAAACAACAAGTAGAATCATTAGAAACTACATAGATTGGAATGCATGTTCCTTTGCATAGAACCGATTGTCATTAACTGCCAATCAATGAAAGAGAGTTAAAATGCCAGTAAGTACATCTGAAAATGATAATCATTACAATATGGGATTGAACTAAGAAACCATATGTGGCTTCTTCATCCAAAGGCATCAAACACATTAATCCTCAGGCCATCAGTCTTCCAGCCTTGAACTAATCAACCATATCATTGAACACAACAAAGTAAAAATGTCAAAAGCATCTGTTAACAGAAAAAAAATTGCAAGTGTTAGATGAGATACACAACTAAATTGAGAAACCATCAAATATCAATTAATGGCTCATCTAACTTCAAAATTCTGGATCATTTTGAAAAGAACTAAAAAAATGTATCAGTCAATTGACGTATTGCAATCATTTCACTTCAAATTCACTTGACAAATTAATGCATCCTACATAACTAGCAGTAATCTTGGCAATGCTGAGAAACACCTTCAAAATACCTGTCTCTGCACTAGTTCATAACTAGCAATAATATTGGCAATGCTGTGAAACACCTTCAAAATACCTCTCTCTGCACTAGTTATCCAGGAAGATGAGACCATCCACAGAAGCCAATAAAAATGACCATGACTTCAATGGCATATAAGGCTGTGGCCTTAATATTCTAAACAAGTAATCACATATCTCTGGTAGTAAGCGTTCTACAAGGGAAGGGTAGCTGCACAGAAAATTGATTATTAAAATTTAGATAGATCCTGAAAAGTGCCTGAATCTCAACTGTTCATGGTGCTCCAAAAAGTACATAACACACATATGACCCAAAGAAGTTGCATGATAGGACTCAGCAAGATCATATGTCTTGAAGTTTCTTGGCTGAGAGCCAAGCTCTTGCGAGACTTTGTATATGTATAGCAGCTACTTTAATCCTGAGGAATCATCATCTTTCAGTCAAAGCTCTATGCCATGATTGAATTCCATCAGCAAACGATGATTTAAAATTGTCTACATGCTTCTTTCCTGAATTATAGAGAGTGCAAAAGAATCTTGAAGTTTCTTGGCTGAGAGCCAAGCTCTTGCGACACTTTGTATATGTATAATAGTCGCTTTAATTCTGAGGAATCGTCGTCTTTCGGTCAAAGCTCTATTCCATGATTGAATTCCATCAGCAAATGATGATTTAAAATTGTCTACATGCTTCTTTCCTGAATTCCAGAGAGTGCAAAAGAATAATGAAGTTTCTTGGCTGCGATCCAAGATCTTGTGGCACTTTGTATATGTATAGCAGCTGCTTTAATCCTAACCAATCGTCGTCTTTCAGTCAAATCTCAATGCCATGATTGAATTCCATCAACAAACGATGATTTAAAATTGTCTGCATGCTTCTTTCCTGAATTACAAGGAGTGCAAAAGTCATAATGAAATAAAGGAATACTTTTGCAATATAATATTCACAAAAACGTTTGAGGCCGTCTAAAAGATATTGATCAGTAGCTCTTAGAATATCTTGTGGAATATCTGTTGTCATCTCTACTGTACCAGTGTATATAAATCTGACACCAATTTCCCATCAGAAACATCAAACATTCTTGGATAAAACATATTTGAGTTCTAAAATGTCATAGTATATTTCATATTCATCTTGAACTCTTTATAACATGAATGAATCCTTCGTTACTGCCATAAGAAACACATAGAAGAAACCATAAAAATTACCTCATCATTACATAATAGAAGAAACCATAAGAATTACTCATCATTAGTTCAAAGACTTCCCAGGTTATATTTGGAATTTCAATATCCTTTGCCTCTTTTTTTTTTTGTTGAAGGTTCACAAATTTGACCGCAAACAATTTGTAGTTATTGTTTGAAGCCATAGTGCACTTAACATGTTTAACAATATCAAATTCTAGGGTAAACAACGAAGTCTACATCAACTACAAATGACATCACTTGAATTTTATAGAAATCAAAAAATGAGAGACAAGCCATATTTAATATAACCACTAGTATCCCATGCCAAAACAAAATGACACTCATACCTGGTATCCACCATCAAACATGGCACGAAATGCATCTGAAGATGCCAGAAGTGCAATCCTATGGGCATAAAATCGCCTACCTGCATTTAAGCACCATATTGTTTGCATTTGTTTGAGTAAAAACAACATTATATAATAACTCATTCAATATTTCTGGAAAGCTTTATCTTAACGTTTCCATAGAAACCAATTCAGCCTCCTTTGAGTAGTTATCCCCTTTCAACCATTTACAATAAAATCATTAAATGTATTACTGCGTAACATCACTCACCTTCCACTAAAAAGGTAACATCTGATAAAGTGTCACTGTTGACACACCTTCCACTAAAAAGGTAACATTTGATAAAGTGTGACTGTTGAGATACTGCTCTCCCAAATAAACCTGCAAAGTTTTTTAAATATGAACAACAAAAAAAGATTAAAAAAAATTCATTCCAATACTAAACTGATCATCTTGTTTATTACAGTATAAATGCGATTTCTACTCTAAAATAAATTCAAGATTTCTATGAATCAAAGAAATGCGATAGTTTTTTGTTGATCAAATTAAAGCGAATATGTTTTTTCCCAAATAAATCTTGGAGCCAGCCATAATCTAATCTTCCTTCTTGCATCTGAAGTACCCCCAAGATCAAAAGTTGAGTATCCTTGCCCAGCAAAAGCATCCCGCGAAAATGTATAAATTTCTTGAAATGTCATGTTCCATATTAAGTTCGAAGATTGTTAGAGCTCCCAGGGCGGTTTCAAAATAAAGTAGCAAGTAGTGTGTGTCAGGATAAACTAGGTTAACTGTATATAATGTAAAGCTGGTTTCCCAAGATCAAGGGGTTTAAGATAACCTATTGTTCCCTTCACTCGTGTCGTGACATGTGTTTCCCCTTCAGGAATGAGTTTTGCAAACCCAAAACCAACAACTTGAGCTTTCAAGTTTAAATCTAGTGGTACATAGCTTGCCGTAATATCTCTGTTAATTATATGAGGCGTTTCATGATGGTGAAGATAAGAAAAACCCTATGCGGAACCAATTGTTATGTTCATTTGTCTATACCAGTCAAGAAGGCATTCTGCAGTATGTTGACCATGGAGATGTGAAAGTATGCTCAGATTGGGCTTGTAGTCATAGACTATGAGATGTTCCTGACCTTCAGGACAGTATCCATGCAAGCTAAGCTAATTTTTATGTCTAACTGCTCTCCCAGATATACCTGCAATTTTTTTTAAATATTAACAACAAACGCAGATTAAAAGAAATTCATTCCAAAACTAAATTGATCATCTTGTTTATTAGAGTAAAAATACGTTAATAATCAATGTATATCAAGTTCATAGAAATCATATAGGCTTGCATATCATATCATGTTCCCAAACTTCATCCAATATAAATCTTTCAAGCAAACACATTTCATATACTACCTTAAACATCATCAAACTATTGGAATTTGGGCATCTCCTCATTCACCTGGTCCAAAAGAAGTTGAGGTCGAAAGGTGGGATAGAAAAAGTAGAGAAAAATGACCCAAATAAATCCTATCACTGTAATCATGGAAATGGCTAGCCACACTAACTTAACAGGCTTCTCCAATCCAGAAAGAAAGAATGAAATAAGTATGCACCCACCTTTGCACAGGAGAATTCCAGCAATGAGGAAGCGAATAGGTTTGATTTCTATCAGCCATATTTTGTCAAACAGTTCCAATGCTTATTCTGCAAGCCCTTTCTTGGCGTAATATACAATCATTACCGTCCAGGAGGCCACATCCTTCCGATAAAAGAAAAGCCACAAATCAACATTTGGAATACATATTCAACAGAACGTTTTCTAGGATTCAATATGGCTGAATGAAAAAATTATATGATTCAGTCGCATGGTCACTCCATCCACTAATGCGTTGAAGTTGGCCTATGTAACTGTTTCTCCTCCAACACTGATAATTATGTGCAAAAATTGTGTGCCTCTGTGCAGATTCTGCTTTCCAAGTTGTGCCTCTATGCCCTGTGTTGATCCTCTAATGAATGCAATCAGCGTCAGCTGGTTGGTCACTAGGGTTTTTTAGTTTCTTATTTTTTAATCTAGGGCAAGTAGCAACAACAACATCATATGAGGTTGGGTACATAAATACTTTCACTCTCCCTTCCATGGACTTCGGTGGCAAGTTTGTACTAAATTTTTTTCTAACAACACCACTGTTACCATGTGGCCTTGTTAGTTTGCCCCAAATGCACCTGTAATTACTTCCCTTTTGCTTGGTTTTTGCCTTGTAAATATAGTTTATTTTTTTCCAAGATACCAGTCCACTTCCTCTGGTGTATTGATTCCTTCTATTTGAATCAAATAAGTGTTTGGGTATGATTTGATTTCAACCTTTTGTATCCAAGGATGATCCTTATAACAAACAACCTGATACGCTCTCCTTGGCGTCCCTTCACCATCTTCGCTCCTCACGATCTACCTCTACAAACATACACTCAAAATCCTACTAAAACAACTTCATGTATATTTATTTAAATGGTAATTCTGATGGGTATTGCAAAAAGGGAAGTGTGGGAAGGCTTAAGGGAAATTTAAAAGGGAAGTGTGGGAAGGCTTAAGGGAAATTTAAGGATTTTATTTTTAAATAATAAAAAAAGATTAAAGGAGAGAATAAAAAATGGGTATTGGAAAAAGGGAAGCTTGGGAAGGCTTAGGGGAAATTTAAGGGTTTTATTTTTAAATAATCACAAAACCTTAAAGGAGTAGATAGAAAAATGGTAGGTCATAAAGGAAGATTTAAGAGGCCTTTTAAGAATAGAAAATGTATTTGAATGCATATGGAGAAGATGTTAAAATATATTATTTTTAATTTTTTCTATGTATATTTATTTAAATGGTAATGGGAAGGGTATTGAAAAAATATTTATTTAAATGGTGATCGGAATGGGTATTGGAAAAAGGGAAACTTGGAGAAGGCTTAAGGAAAATTTAAGGATTTTTATTTTTAAATAATCACAAAAGCTTAAAGGAGGGGATAGACAAACTGTAGGTCATAAAAGGAAGTTTTAAGAGGCCTTTTAAGAATAGAAAATGTATTTAGGGAAAGGGGGTTTAAATGAGATGTTAAAAAATATATTTTTGTTCCTTTTTGTTTTGGGTAATAGCTTTGGGAAAGGGGGTTTACATGAGAAAATGGGTAAAGGATAGGGCTTGGGAAAAATAAAAATGAAGGGTTTAAGATAACCTAGAAGAAGAAGAGATGTTTTTATCGATCTAGGTCGTCAAAACATGCTGACATTTAATTGATTTTGGAAATTTGAAACGCACCTTTTGATGTTGCGCTCAAGTTTTCAGAATAGCTCCTCATCTTTTATTTGCTTCGCCTATTTTTCATAGCCGTCGAAAAGCATTCCTTCCTTTCATCACCCTTGCAACCTAAATTTCTCCTTTCTTCTCACATGATTGCCATGAGGTGGGGGGAGGGGGTTATCTGTGACTCTCGATTTAGTGCTTCCCTTCACCCAATGGGCCATGGTATTTGTAGGTCAGCATTTCCCTTTTGTCCTCAAACTTTTGAATTCATTCCTTTGCACCTTTCCTTTACCCACAAATATTCATCCATTTTCCACAAGGTCCTTCGATATAAAAGTTTTTGTGGACCTTACTCCTTTTCCCTTGGGTCCAAGCCCTCCCATCTATTCAACACAAACTAGGTGCTAATAGGATACACACTTAGAAGACCTTTATAAAACATAAACTCTCCAGAACATACGAAGAAGTAAGGGATTACGTATGGTGTAGACCCGGTTCAGCTAATGCACAACTAACTTCGAATATATATAAACCCTAATATGACTCACATCACTAGTTAAAGATTCTATTAACAAACCAATCACTGCATGATACTCTGCAAGATTGTTCTTAGTGGGACCCAAACAAGTTCCACCCGAGCTTACCAAATCATTGGTAGGATAATACAGTACCGAAGCCGCTGATGCAAATTCATAGTTAAATGGCTAACACCATCTGCAAATCTAGAGTAAGTGGTTATCTATCCATTTAAACACAATACTATATAAGCAGTATTACCTAAGACACATCTTACATTGACAACAAATTCACAATTCAAACTACACACAATACTTTATGAACAATATATACAAGGTATCTATGCTAGATGACCTAGGTACTTCTATAAGGTAAATCCCATTTTGGGGCTCACCCAAACATATTCCATCATAGTCTATAAGCTCATAGGATTCTTTCTATAATACGCAATAGATAATGTAAGGCCCATGCCACATGGAATATAATTTTGCACCTCCCAAATTATCGTGTTTTTGGTCATATGTTAGGACCATATCACCTTTGTTGAAGAGGCGAGCTTGAATGGATCAGTCATACTGATATTTAATTCATTGTTTATGTACCTCATTAGCTAAGGTGGCATTTCGATGAGTCTCATAAAGCTTGTTCAAGTACAAGAACCGTTCTTCCTCTAAAGTAGTATTGGTAAGTCATTCTATAGCAATTTTGAAAGAAGGAATCTCACATTCGATCGAGAGAGTAGATTCTATCCCATACACCAGTTGAAACAAAGTGAAGCTGGTAGATGTCTCAATGGTAGTCCTATAAGCCCATAATGTGGAAAACAATTGCAAAATCCAACTGGAGTTGGCTTGTCCTACCATACGTTGAAGCATAGTTTCTTGTTGATGGCTTCAACCTAGCCATTGGCCTGCGGGTAGTAGGGTGTAGAGTTATCATGACAAAAACCTAGTTTGGCACTTAGTACTGACATCATATGGTTTTGAAAATGTGAACCATGATTGGTCATAATGGATTGAGGGACTCTAAACCTAGATATTATGTGATTAAAGAGAAATAAGGCAACATTTTTTCCATATTTCCCATATGTAGGCATCGCCTCAGCCCATTTTGTAAATTAGTCCACATCTACAATGATGTAACCATGGACCCCAGCAAAGGTAGGCTTATAATTCATAAAATCAATGCCCCATTTTTCAAATGGTCCAAAATTAATGATAGGATGTAAAGGATCAGGGTGGGTGCACTTTTTGGATTGAAAAAGTTGGCAGGGTGGAAATTTTTTCACGGCCTCCATGCAATCTTTGAAGATTGAGGAACAAAAGTACCCAGCATGTAAAATGTTTTGAACAGTAGGCCTCCCAGAAAGATGGCCTCCACATGCTCCAGAGTAACAAACATTCAATACTATTTCATCCTCTTCATGAGTTAACCAATGCCACAAAATTGCATCAATTCCACGACGGTACAATGTATCATTTATGATAATATAGGACTTGGCATGATGAAGGATATGACGATGTTCATCTTGGGTTGCATTAGGCCGAAAAATTTGAGTATGGAGATATAAAATCAAATCTCCATACCAGGGGTCAAACATATTAATGAGGAACATGGATTCATCGGGTAACAAATCCAAGGGTTGTGTATCCTCAGTAATATGGGGAAGATCACACATAAGCTCTGCGAAGACAAGGGACTTCTTTGAACTGTATTTTGCAAACTCTAACTCGAATTCCTAGATAATGAAAATCCAGCGAGAGTATTTTCCCCCAATCACTTGATGAGTCAAGATGTCATACATGGGATTAGAATATGCGTATACAGTAGTTTTGCAGAGCAATATGTGTGACAAAATTTATGGACCACGATGACCAAGGCCAAAGCCAACTTCTCAACATGTGAATAAAAGTTTCTAGATTTCAGACTCTTACTTAGGTAATAAATCACATGTTCATGGTCATGTGTTTTTGTTTGAACTAATACCATGCCGATGGTATTTAATGATGCATCTAGGTGTGTGTGTGTGTGTGTGTGTGTAATTGTGAAACACAAGTGTGTGTAATTGTGCAACACAGGTGTGTGTGTAATTTTTTGTTTGAGAGTATCAACGCACATTGTGCAAAGTCATCCCAAACAAAGGGTGTATCCTTTTTTAACAAACTCATGAAACCTTGTTTCTTCTTGGCGTAGTTACAGATAAATCGATGTAGAAATTTTTCCTTCCCTTGCAAACTTTGAATTTCGATAAAATTGGTAGGCGGTGGTAGGGCCAATATGGATTGATCTTAACCAGGTTTATAATAGATTCCATCCTTGGAAACATTGAAGCCAAGTTGTTTTCCAGTCTCAACACATTTGTGTGGATTCAACTGAATTTTGTAATGGCAGCGCCTGAGAAAAATGGCTCTTGGATGCTATGAATGGGTAGGTAAGTCATCGAGGTATGGTTCCATGATATGTTTGATGTCATGGAAAGCATAAGATATGGCATGTTGGAAGGTAGAACCATCATTTTTAGGACAAAAGGAAACTTTCTATAGGAAAAGGTACCCCATGGGAAAATGAAGGTTGTCTTATGTTGATCAGAAGGGAGTATCTCTATCTGATTATAGCCATAAAATCCATTCATGAATGAAAATATTTTTCTCACGCCATAGTTATCGATGATTTGATTGATATAAGGAGTAGGGAAATTATCCTTGGGACAATCCATATTAATATATAGAAAATCAATACAAACCCTAATTGTTCCCTGTCTTTTGTTCACAGGAACAATATTAGAAACCCATTCTATCAACTGCATAGGGTAAATGAACCCAACCCTGAGAATATTTTCAACTTCTTCCTTAATGGTTGCAACTTTCCGTGGATGTACTTGACATAACTTTTGGTGGACTGGTTTGGCATCAAGGTAAGTCCCGATCTCATGAATGACGATTGAAGGATCTATCCCTGGAATTTCTTCATACATCCAAGCAAAATGTCTCTAAATTCCATAAAAAGGGTTGTATAAGACCTAAGTTCTGAAGGGGAACAATTCTGTCCCAAGTGAATATTATCTACAACTCTAGGTTTTATTGATATGTCAATGAGAACGGTCTTAGTAATATTACTTAGATTTCCCTCAGACTCAATAGTGTGAATGAGCACTGGTGACTAAGGTGTAGTTACAATATCAGATGAAATCAGTGTTTCAAAATGATCTTCTACCATTTGGTAAATGGGAAGGAAAGAGGATCGGTGATGATGGTATTTCTAGGGAATCTCATCTAAAGACATGACTTCAGCCATGATGGATTCATCTTATGGAAGAGGGTATGTAATAAAATCTATATAGCGAGGGAGATTAAACCAATATGGCAGGTGACAAGGGTCGGAGGCCACCAAAAGATGATCATTAATGGCGGGGTTTCTAGTGGATTGAATAGCCTGGTAAGTCTCTTCAAAATGAATGAAAGGTGTCAAATCAATAATTCATTTCCATTTATCTAAAGTGTCATGACTCCTGGAGGATATCATGTTCATAGGCGCAACTTATGGAGTGGAGAATTGTTTAACAGAAATACTCCCATAAGTGAGGAATCTTTGAGAAGACCTACCCCTAAATTTTGATAGTGTGGAGACGAGGAGGCCAGGAGCGGGACATTGTTTGTAGAATTAGAAATTGTGTCTGGAGAATAATATTCCAATTGATCAACCGTAACAATATCCCCTTGGAATGGGAATTGGACCACTTGAAAAAGGGATGAAGCAATTTCCTTCGTCGTTTAGAACCAATTCCTACCTAAGAGGAGATTTCAATATAAAGGAGCATCAACAACCTCGACATGGATGGACACCGATTTTCTCCCTAGTTTAATCAGGAGAGAGGACAGTAGTCCATAAGATTGAAAACCACGACCATCAAAGGACTTCAAAGTCATAGGTGAACGGTTATGTTCAGGGGATCCTATATCTCTCCATCATGATAGAGACATGACCGAATTCGAGGAACCTTCGTCCAACATGGTGCGATGGAATTTCTTCCCAATGAGTTTCATAGATATTTGGAAAGCTAACTAATGGGAGAGCCTTGACATAAAATCATCCAGTTTAAAGGCGATAATATTACTATTTTCACGATCCATAGCTCCAAGAACCAACAACAAGTTATTCCTATGCATAGGACATGTTTGGAGTACTTCAAGGGTGGACATAGCACATGGTGCTTGATCCAAATATTCTACTACATTGTAGTATTGAGAAGCCCGCATAATCGGGTTAAATACCTATTTTCGAATTATACTCTTTGGTGGTTGGAGGACTGTGTCAACAATAGGTTTTTCAATATGAAGATTGTTGGTAGGAGGGGTGGAAACCATAGGTTTATCTGTGGAAGTGTTATCATATTTTTTTCTGGAGGAGGGTCATAGTTATGCGATCTAGTGGAAAGACTAACCGATTCATTAGACATCATTTTAAAATCATCTATAAAAGACGAAGAATACGTGTGCAAGGATTGATGGTCAATCAATTGCTTTTTGGTAGGGAAAGGATTGGTCAATATTGTCAGGGTGGGAGTGTTTTTCATAAACTTGTTGACCTCTTCACACCGAGGACATTCTTTGGTGAAGTGATCACCTCCACATATGAGGTAGGGAAAATTTTCCTTTCTCCTATTCTTAGATTCAACATCTGTGTTTTTTGTTTCATTACTCTCTTGTTGATTTTCAAATTTATTTGATTTATTCCTTCCTTTCTTCTTGGTTCCTGAATATTATGAGGATTGAATGGAATTTACCTTAGTAGAGGAAACAGGAGAAGAAGTGGTCTTGGGATTTTTGACAGTCTAGTTAGCAGGTTGGTTTTTAATTTTTGGGGATTTAGTCGTCGACTGCTTCTAAACCAAACCAAGTACACCATTGATTGGTGTTTTTATTGAATGTCTTTAGGGGTTCGAAGTAGGATGGGGAGCATGTGGGATCAGGTCATACAAATTTCCTGACTAGGAGAAAACAAAGTCCAGGTACTGAGCTCGGCAGATGGCTTGGTCTTCGGTGACAACACCTCCCATGGAAACATACCAAGAAATGGGTGGAAGAAATGAATTAGTGAAAAAATTTATGAGTAATTGGTCGAGGATGGGGGATTTAATCAACCCATGTCATAATCTCCACTCATGTATATGGTTAGATATATATGTGGGAGTGGTTTGATAGAGTGATTTCAAAATATCCGTACTTGTTTTGTATTGAATTGGTTGTTGAAAATGTGTCAGAAACACCATCGCTAAGGTGTTAAAATCCCAAAAAGAGTGATGAGGAAATTCTATATACCACTTGGCAGTGGTTTCAGTGAGAGTCATTTGAAATAGTATCAAACTGATAGAACCATCCATTAGAGGGTTGGAAGAACACCACAAATGATAGGTCATAACGTGGTTTTTCGTGTCATCACCAGCTTTGCCGTCAAATTTGGGTATATCTAAATTTAACTTTACCCAAATAGCGGGCCATGAAGGATCATGGTCAATACGGTCTTTGATCAATTGTGACAAACATGACAAATCTAGTTTATCTAGAAAGGGAAGTCATTGATTAGATTGTGGGTACTTCTAATATTGATAAGGCATCTGAGTACCAGTAGGGCGACAGGGCCCTAAGTGGATTGATAAATGTATGTCAATGATCCTACAATAATAAGTTGGTTCAGTTTTGGTTGGTTTCCAAATGACCCACCTAATGGTCCTGCGGGTGGTAGGACTCCAGTGGGCCTCTCGATGGAGAGCCTCTAGGTGGTGGACCTCCAGGTGGACCTTCGGGTCATGGAATTCTAGATGGTGGACCTCGAAATGGTGGAGCTCCATGTGGTGGACCTCTAGGTGAACCTCTAGATGGCGAACCTCCAGGTGGGCCTCCAGACGATGAAAATTCGAGTAGGAATCCACACTTGTTTACAAATGGCCTTCTGTTTGTAGGGACATTCGACCAATTAGGTTTCCCCCATGGGGTATTAGTGTTTCTAGGATAAGGGATGTCAGGAAAAAAAATTCCCGAGGAAATGGGTTGATAATTATGGGTAACCATTGCATGTTGATTTCCTAGGTAAAGGTACCTTTGTGTAAGTTGATTAAACATTGTTGGACCCACGATGGTCATCCTGGTGAGGAGGAAGGAATACTCACATTTGCGGTCATGGAGATTACTCCAACCATGGGATTCCCTAGAGCAACGCTATGCCCAATATTTAAACTAGTTGTCATGGTTGTTGAGAAAAATTGTTCCGGGGGTTTCCCCCCATCCATATGGTTCATAGGATAACTAGGGATAAATGAGAGAGTTTTAGTCGATAGGGTAGGGATATAAGGTTGGCTTAGATCATAATAAACTACACTTTGAACCTGTATTTTGGATACGGTAGAAGCATAAGACCGAACAAGGACATGGTATTTGGGAGTGTCTCTTTTCTAACAACCAGGGAAAGGGAAGAGACTCCTCCTTATTATGTTTGCCCCCACATGCGTAAATTGGACACCATCTCATAGATAGGTCTAAAATACTCATCATTTGATAATAATAATATCATATTAGGGGGAGGGTGGAATAAGATAATGCAATAGTGTCATATTAAGAAAGTGTTCGTCCTAAGGAAGTCTCCCAAAAAGGAGAAGTTAAACCAAATTCTGATTCCACGAGGTCATCTGACGGCGAGGAAAATACCCAATATTGTACACCAGAATGGAATTTTGTAGGGAAATGAAAGGTTGAATCATGTAAGGTATTTTAAATCATGTGACAAATTCTCGAAATAATAATACTCTTCTCTTGATTCAACAGCCATAACTCCTTCCACAGAAGAGTTAGTTGTGACAGGTTGGTCCATGGTCACCCCTTGTCTTTATTCCATGGTAGGAGGAAATTCAGGTGGTAAATCCTGCAATCTGTGAGATCTCCTCACAGGTGGTTCATCCAAAATGATGGATAAACACTCTTACTCTAAAATTATTCTAGTAAAAAAGGTCACACAAAAAAAATCTACACAAGCTAAGGTCACAAGCAAAATTAAGTGATAAGAGGGGCTGAAAAAGCTGGAACCTCACTAGGAATGTCAAGTTGTCCAAACTCGCAATATACCCCAAGGTCCAATAGTAAATGCAATAAGGAATATTGGGACCATATCCTTGCTTGGATACCCGACTACCTAGAAAGCACGTGTGTAGTAGCTCCCCAAGTGTTGTTCTCGGTGTATTACTTCAACAATATGGCCAAAAGAATTTTCTCGGTGTATTGCTTCAACAAGTCGACCAAAATGATTTTCTCAGTTGGTATCAGTTCCTAGAAGGGGCTCCTAATATAGACAAGGTACGTTGGAGCTCAAATCCATGTTAGTTCTGTCTAATGCACAATTATTTGAAAGGTTCCTTCCGATATACTATCGAGTACGTGAAGACCTTTTCGATATACCTTGGGGGTACGCAAAAATTCATTCGATATACTGATTGGTACGTGGGAGAACCACATGATCCCCAAGATGCAGTGCAGGTAAATAATGACAAATCCTATGTTTATAGATGTCAGAACACATCTTCTAACCTATCACTCAAATTGCTAAGAATTTTAACCTAAGTTATCATTCAATTTTATCTTGATGGTTAGTGAATGTTTGTGGAATGTGAAGTAATTGGAATACTAAATTATCGAAATGAAATGAAATTTTCCTTTTGATGAATTCTATCTAGAGCAAGGGAGATATTCTTCCTTTCAAATTATGAAATGAAAACACCATGCGATTCGAATAACTCATTCTGCAAACTTCAAATACTTACAGACAAGAAAAACCTCTAATTCTAATTCTTAAAAGTATATAATGTAAAAAGAAAAAGGTTCTTTAATGCCTAACACCTATTATTTTCCTTAGTCAAATTTCAAAAAGAAGACACTTCTAATTATGTAATCAAACCAAAATCAAGCAATCACACTTTTCTTTTGTTTTTCTATGTTATTTCAAACAAAGGAATGAAAAAAAATTACACTACAAAAGTGTAAGAAACCGTACTGCTTTTCCTCTGTTCAGATCTAGAAAGAGATTTTAAGAAATCAAACATCCAAACCATAAACCAAATACCAAATTTCCACACAAAAATAATCGATTTCAAATTATTCACTAAGACAAATTTTCAATATCTAAAATTCAAAAGTACATTCAGATGAGTAGAAAAGCAGACTAACAAAACCAAAAGAAAAGAAAAAATTTCAAAAGAAAAACCCTAGAGTTGGAGATGGCCTACCTCGGTGCACTCTGGAGGGTGGAACCAGGGTGTCGGCCACTAGCCGACGCTTTCTTGCTTTTTATGAATAGTGTCAATGGCGCTTCTTGATTTTGGAAAGAATTCATCAACGACGCTCTCTAACAGTGCTTAAGAGGCATCAAGGATAGTATGGAGCTCTATCAAATAAACCCAGTTGTGTCGTCGGATCTAGAAATCCAAAATAAACAAATAACCTCTAGAATAATCAATTGTAAAACAAACTGGAATTTTGGTAAGTGTAGACACGAACCGAAGAAGGAAAATAGGGTTGAAATAAGATGGATTTATCACCTTAGATCCTTGAATGAGTGAGAGAAAAACTTTGTAATCTTGTAATAAAAAGCAAAATCAAAACTCATAGATCTTATTGGTTATACCCAGTGGATTCACTAGTTTTCTTACTGGAAATTATCAATCAGTGCAGACAAATATTGTTTCCCTATTCTACATGGGGAAAATCTAGAAGAAAAAAAAGTCACAATGATGCATCCTTCCCCTAGATCATGGAACTAATTGAATGCAAATCTTTCTTACCTCAACGATGAAGGTTATCGTTGCCTTGTAATTCTCCTGCAATGAGTTGTACCTACAAAATAATATGAAGAACATGATACAGTCGTGAAAGAAAGAAGAGAATTCAAGATATATACTAATAGTCAAGGAGAAAAGTAATGAAAAATCGATATTAACATAAATCATTCATGCACAAGGGGAACATGTTTGTATTAACAATATAAGAGAAGAAAACTACAACAAAAGCCTTGATGTTGAAGCTTTGTTCTTGCAATTCCTTTGACATCACTTTCACACACACTCTACAAGCTCTACAAGGCTCACTCACAACCACACTCTTTGCCTCTCTATACCAGCATTGATTCTAGCACCATAAATGTGCCGCCTCTTGGTTCTCTTACCTCCTTTATCCATGAAGGGAATCTTTTATATATATCCTAAAGGAATCCCAAAGGGGTTGATATATTTTGGAAGGAAGGTGAGGAATGATCCATATAGGATAGGGGTAGGAACCGACTCCAAGCATTTTGGGTAAGCCTCCACGAGGAATTTCATCTATAAGGTTCTCTAAATATTCTCTTTTTACATTTTTGATATTGTTGGCGCTCCTTGTACATAGGAAAGTTTCACTGACACTCTTTGTCTTGAGGAAAAAAGTGTCACCAATGCATCATGTCAGTGAGAAAGAGGCTTAAGGAAGGTCTGACGCCCTATGTCAAGAGGAAAGGTGTGTCAGATCTCCTAGAGTTGGGAAAAAAATATCCTCAAAACATGTTTTGGCCATATCACTTCACGGGATTCAGCATAGAAACCAATTTTAGGTGTAACACCCCATATTACCTATGTATAAAACTCAACTTTACCAGTGAGTTACTAGGGTTATGCATGCCTCTATCGATATTAGATTTGTATGCTCATTTAGAATGATCAAAACTCCATTAATAAAACATTACTTTACAAGCATTTCTACCTGAGAACCTATGTGATCATACAATAACAATAACATGGTACTTGAATTATTCTACTCAATCAAATACAAACTTTGTCTTCTTTAGTTGATCCTTCTACATAGTCAATGATGGGCATCAATGTTTAATCTAGTCGATGCCTCTACTCCAATTAACTCCTTAGTTGTTTCTTGCACATCCCCCTCGATCATGTCTGCATATACATTATAAATCACAACAGTTTCCAACAAAGTTTAACCCTCAACAACATAGGAATCCCTATGAATCCAAAATACCTCTTTATGTAGTCGATCAATCAATCAATCAACTACCTAGTCAATTTTAACCATGAATAATCCTACAACTTAATATTTTCCACCCATTCAAACCTTTTGTGACTCCTCAATCGTTATTGACCCCAATTTCTTGAAGAATCCCAGTTGAATTGCATTACTCAATCGACCCCCTCAACTAGTTGACCATATACTTAGTTGACCCAATGGACCAAGCAGTCCTTTCAATTACCCATCTAACCACTTTTCCATCAACCATCTATCGATTCGTTGACCATCGGTCGATCTATGTTCCCATCGATCATTCATCGAGTTGCCGACCACTGGTCGATCCACATTCTCGTCGATTTGTGGACCACCAGTCAATTCATGTTCCTGTTAATTAGTAAATCACCTTTGTTGGTTTTATAGGTCAACTTTAACTATTTGGTTTACCAAGCCAACAAACCACATCTCCAACTGCTCCATCGACCATGAAGGATCCTACCATCCATGACTTCTTAGGAATTTGACAGCTTCAACCACAAACCTCATGATTCATATTTGAATCCTCAAAAACATCTCACATGACCTCAAACTAGATCATCCATGCCACTGTTTATTTCTTCCAATCATTGAATTCACACCATTTTTTAATGTCTAAAAGTGCAACACAAATCCCTTTGGACAATCCAACCATTTATTCATTGATATACCATTATCCTGAGAGTACCCAGAAACAACATGCACCAATCTATATGAAATCATATTTTTGTATTTCCATCCCATGTTTCTTCAATATACCCCAGATCTCCAATTTTTGTTTCTTATTAGTCTAACCCATCATGCCAATGGATTCAACTACACTGATTCACATTCCACCATGCAAACCGATGTGACTATAAAAATTTATTCAACCAATGTCTTAATAACAACTCCATCTACACTCTACCATGTAAATTAAGGCAACCAGATCTTGATCAGATAGCTCTCGTTGGAGAGTTAGAGTCTACCAATATCTGATACCATGTGGATATTACATGGATGCGAAAACATTATTAACGAAACATAAAACCATAAACAATAAAGAAAACAATAAAATCATGCACATCACGAACATCGTTATCTCATCCTAGAAACCCCTCAACTATGGTGAAAACCAGCAGAAGATATATGCATTAGTCTCTTGACCAAATTCATCCCAAGGCATAGTCAATTGTGGCTCTATCGACCACAACCACTATCGACCATCAATACAAGCTCTCTCTACAATGGAGTTCTACCAGCCTCTTTATAGGATTACATCACGTGTTACCATGGGAATGCCTCCCAATACCATGTGTCTATTAAAAAAAACAAATTTGGTTAACTTTCTCAATGAATGGTCATGATTAACCCCAACACATATAATCCTCTTGACTCCCAACACAACATCTATGCAATTATTCACTTACAACAAATTCACCAAAATGATGATAGAGGACAAATAAACAAGTGCTAGCATATAACATTAATAAAACAATTAAAATTTGAAACATAGCCACTAACCCATGAAGGATACATAATGTAACATACATTATCTAATAGCTAGTACAAAAATTATCCTATATATTCTAAACCCTTTCACAAGTATAAGCATGTACATTATATACTCATACTCCAAAACTAAAAAATGGGGATCGTTTTTCCAATTCTCTAGCTCATCCCTCTTGTAATCCTTGTATTTTTTGTATTATGTTATTTGTTTCTCGATCTAGATGGTGATGTGTGAATATTTGATATTTGTAATAATCACTACCACTATGTCTCTATCGAAATGAAGGGGGAAACAAGCCTAAACCGCACCTATTGACTCACCCTCAAGTCAACACTAGTTATTTTTTTTCGAATTCTTCTTCAAATGAAGGGGAATTTTTTGGAATTGCCATGGAAACCTACTATTGAAGCCTTCAAAAGGGTGAATCCATGAAACCACTTCAAAATATTTTTTATGCACCAACTATGAATGTATGTTCTTGTTGATGCTCGGACATTCCCAAGCACCAACAGTAAGGATTATCCCCGGTAATCGACCACAATTAGATCGTCCACCGTTTGGTGTGGGGAATCTGTCCGGTTAACAGTCCGGCTTCTGCAGATTAATTTGTTTTAAATTATTTACTAGTTATGGCCTGGTTCAACGTTTATGTGATTTTATTTAACTAAAATATGAAATGCAAGTGCCTAATTTAAATGCATATAATCGATAGACAAAAACTACACTAGAGATGTGCAAGCTCTTACCTCTCGTCTTACCACTCCTGCATTATCAATTATCTATTTAATCTAAGAGTAAGGTAACTATCCCATCTTATTCTATTCCCGCGGTCAGCATATTCAGAATTAGAGTAATATACTGCAACTGTTCATACCAATTTCACAAATAGTTGTTTAAACATAATATTCACATTCACAGTAGAAATAATACCAAATATAGCTCTGATATGATAAAACATTTATTACTCATTTTACACATAGATATTTTGTGTAGAAATAAAAACCATTCATTACCAATGAATTAATTCAAATAAGTTAGAATAATCTCATAGTATTGTATGGAAGCAAGAATAAGTAATTACACATTATACATTCCACACATTCCAAGCAAATCTCTGTGCAGGATTTTCCAAGCAAACAGGTCTTTCTAATTAGCAGAAAATTAGTTCTCTTACAAAAATAGTCTAGCCTCTATTACGCTAGAAAAATCCCCCTCAATTACTCTCTACCTCTATTTATATTACAAAAAAAAAAAAATCTTCTAGTGACCTTTCGTTCACCCTAACCCTAGGGATTCCCTACTAGAAATATATGATTCCCATGCGCTAAGATATTGATCTATGGTCTTGTACTTGATAGGCTCCAAAACTTGGAAGTTCACTTCATGGATCAACAATTGTGTCTCAATACGTGCCACCTCTACTGCTGCAGTATTACAAGCCTACCCAACAAAGTTGTGAATGTCCTGTTCTATTAGAGTATCCACTTTTCTTATATACTCTATTTCTTCTTGCAACCTATCCTGCAACTGCACCATGCGTTGGTCTTTGTCCGATGGCTCGGTTATCTTTTGCACCAAAGGAATGTGACACATTTCATGGACTTGATGGATCTTCTTATAAAAGTCCTGGCACTTTTCCATGGTTTTAGAAATCTCATTGTTTAATCTCCTGGTAGCTTTTCTGCAAAATTCTAGCAGTGCCATTTCCAACTTAATTTCCTCTACTGACTTCTGGGACAGATGGTCAAGAAACTTTGAATTAGTTTCCTTCCAGTTCATCTAGCTTTTGAATTTATCTACGATGTCCAACAACCCTTTCCTAAAATCCAGTGATTCTGCCGTGATCACCTTCATTCTTCCCATTATCAACCTTGCCTTGTAGATTTTGTTTGTGAGGCTCACCTGAGAATGATGCATCTGTTCTTGAATTTTGTAGGCTTGATTGCAAAATGGAGTAATGTCTTGTCTTTTCTTGTCTTCTTGCTCCAATTGTTTCTCCAAATATTCATTTTGCTTAACCAACTCTTCCACCCGATTTTTTAACTCTTCAACCTGTTGGTTCAGAGCTGACTCTCTCAACTCTAGTTGAGAGATATGAGCTTCACAGTCATTATTTTCTCCTCCCATAATTATTAATTATACATTCAGTGCATCCTTTTGTTTCCATAATCTAGTATTCATTTAGTAGTTACTCTTTTTTAGATCATGTTTTCTCTTTAACTCTATAACCTCTCCTTTCATTTTTACCAAATTATACTTTAGTTTGAGCATATTTTCATTGTTTCTCTCTATATCATTCATCAACATGTCAACATTATCAGCATTGTCCTAGGAATCTTCTATGTTTATGGAAGCAATGAATATTGGATCATTATCGGTACCTTCCATTATAATGTTTTCTGTGACGGTAACCACATCAACTTGAGTACTTCAATCCTTTTTTAGACCTCCTCATGATAGTCTTTCTTGATTTTCAAAGATAATCATGTTAAAGCGATCCACAGTGTGCTACTTCGACAGAGTGAAAGGGGTGAGCCCAAGTTCCACAAAAGGAATGTGGCCACCAGTAATTTTTTCACTTGTTTGGCCAAGAGGGTCCAATTCCATGGTATGTGGGTCATTGGGCTCATTTTTTACTATCTCCTTGTCTAGATATTCCCTGATATTATCTTCTTTTTCTTTCCTTTTGAGCTCGTCTGCCACTTCCTCAACTTCTATTCATACTCTCTCTTTGATCTCTTTCTTCAATATTTCCTCTTCCTCCTGTTTTCTTCGGGCCTCTTCAACTTGCTTCTTCTCGACTTCTTCTTTCTTTTTTCTTTATGTTTCTTCCATTTGCACATTTATAGCTTCTTCTTTTTTTCTGAAGTTTTGTCTCCATTGTAGTGTTGTCATCCATGCTACCGCTGGCACCTCTTTTCCGAGAAAAAACTCTTGTTTAATTCAGTCATGTTATTTTCCCTTATGAGCACTTCTTCATCCTTGTTGAAGAACTATGTATATTCAAAATGTATTTTAAATACTGTGCAATGTTCAACAACATTCCCCTTGATGTCATTTCTTGCAAAACTCTTTTATCCAAAATGAAATGTTTGTAGTTCTTTTACAAAATATTTTTCCCCTTTCACCTTGGAAAATCTGTATGCTACGATATAGAAAGGCAATGGAGGAAAAGTGGATTTCTTCATATCATGTAAATAACTTCCAACCCCATTGAGGAAAACTTGCTTGACAAATTCTTTGTGAACTAAAAAGTTTTTGTGTATCTGGGCAGCATGGATGGAGATAGGGAACCCCCATACATTCTAATGTATGCTTCTTCCTGCAAGAAGTAATAGTATCCATACTCGCTTATGACTTCCATCGCATTTTTTGATAAGAAGTTTGGTTCCTTAAGGAATATTACCCAGTAGATGGGGTATACGGAACTCTTAACATATGAGTTTATAATAGCCTGCATATTTATGGGCCCACAAGATTTGGTAAGCTACGTAAATTGGAGCATCAATATTTTTCCAGATGCACCCTAGCCTAGGAAATAGGTATCTAGTCAATATGCAGTCGATGAGGTATGACAACATGTAGAATTATTCCCTTATTTGGTTGAAGCCTCCCTATGGGGCTGCGACACATGATGATAGGCTATCTAAGATTTTATCTGCCCAATTGAAGACCGTTCCCTCAAAATATATATAGTAGATCGAAGGCACCCGATTTAGATTATAAATGGTACCATCGGCCCTGCCAAAAATCATGCTTAGTAGTAAGGCTATAATTCTAAATGGGGTCGTTAACATTTGAGATTTGTAATCCCTGCTCGCCTTCTATCTTAGATTTTTTTTTGGTACCACCATACTTTTAGCGTACTCCAAGGGGTCTATCTTTATCCCTTTGATCTAGTCTTCGTTCATTATGACTTGGCTCGAAGGTAACTTATAATTCGTTGCTATATGGATTGGATGAAATGAGGCAAAAGCCTCCCCTTTGATATCATAAATGATCCTCGAGGTGGGATCCGCTCGTGGTAGAATCCACCCAATAACTTCTGTAGAAAGAAAACATTCTGGGCATGTGGATGCCTTAGTAATTCCCGACCTTTTTATATTCTAGTATAAAACCATCTCCTCAATACCTATGTCGGGGATGTCCTAGTCCTTGATAATTTCATACAGTTCTCCCCACTTGAATTCATGGGAAATTCCCATGATCGTCTATGTGTCTTCAAATATGGTTTCCGTCCTGGTGCTTGAAATAATCTCTACATCTGAATCTTCTCCACTTTCCTTAGACTTATTCTTGGTACCTTTCTTAGTGATTTTGAAAATCCTTTGTCACAGAGTCTGTGTTTACACTCTTCACGGTGAGGTAATCCAATTTGGCGTAAAATGGAACCTATGATACATGAATGCAAGCACAGTGAGAAGTGAATTGACCTAGTAATAATACAATTGATTTAAACAAATAGAAAATGATATCTTCTACAAAATGGCAATGCCAATTAGCTTATGTGAAGGAAAGCATCATTGTAAAAAATGATAGAAAATAAAAAATCATAAGGGTAAAGGTGGTCTTCCATATTTAAGCAGTTGGATCCTAAATGGCTTCCTCAAAATAACCTTCTTTCCTTGCAGCATTGTTTTCCATCCATACACATTGAATTGATATTAAGGTAAGGTTCATGGTTTAGTGGTAAGTTACGCATCACTCCATCTAAGTAAGGTCCAGTTTTAACATTATTCAAAACTTGAGTAGTTGAACCAATCTCATCAAAAAATGCAAATTCTCAACAGCATCCTTAAAAAGGTTTTTAAATTTTGACTTTTCAAATTGTTTCCCAATAAACATCAGGTGATTATTTACTAGATGTTGAGACTCAAATCCAAGTGCATAATAATTCAAATAAAATTACCCTAGGGAAAAAAAAAAGCAAAATCGCAACTTTAATAGAACCACAATGAGGAGCAATATGGTTTTGACCAAACAAAGCTTCATTATGGAAAGGAAAAGGGTAGTAAAACTAAAAGTGTTAATATCATCTTCAAAGGAATCCATCCCAGGATGTACTTAGACTCATGTTAACCATGTAGGGTTCAAAACGCTCTCATGTTTAACTGCCCCCCCAACAAACATAAATGTATAACTGGATTTCTCATGAGTTGGTTTAACCAAAGGGTTTTAAAATATAACGAAAGAGGCATGGCCACTAGAAAACCTCAGAGATGGATGGGATGTTTCAATGTGACCAGTTTAAAAAACCTCATTCTCTGGAGGTTGTCATGCTTCATTAGTTGCAGTGTGTAAGGAACTGTGAAGCAAATCACTACTACAACCCACTACCAGGAGGGTGCACCCAAAACTACACCCAAGTGAATGGGCATACCGGGCGCAAAAACTTGGCCCATGCATATCTAACAAAAAATCAAAGCACATATCCAAGCAACCATGTTACGGGCATACGTCTACCACATACAGGGAAGAAATATAGATAGGGAAAGGTAGGAAGAATGAAAATAACCCTAGATATATCTAACACAGCTGCGATACGACTACCATAGCTACTACCATGTATAAAAAATCTTCAACTTGAAACCAATAAGAGTTCATGAGATATGCGGCCTACCTTTCAATTGTTTAGATTTCATGAAAAGAAGCTGAGCATACAGGGCTACAAGCTCATCCTTTGGTGATTGGTGAATGTAGGAAAAATGGAGTTTGCGATAAATAAACTAAAAAACCCCAATCGTATTTACAAAAAATAGAAAAACCTAGTGATCTATGCGGTAGATGGGTCAATTCATGCTGTGGTTGGTAATCATAATGCCGGTTGGAACAAAAATTATAACTTGCTTACTAGTAGATGGATGGATGTGTGGGGTAGGTGGGTCACCGGACACTTTTTAGATAAGAAGTGCCCTCCTTTGATGGAAAATATAGAGCTAAATATAGAGGAATTTTGGGGCCCTGGGACTGATAAGTCACAAGGGCGAGGTGGTACTCAAATAGTAAAATGGACCCATTACATGTCTGGATTGACATGATTACTTTGGTCTATAGAATCGTCTGCCAGATTTAGTTTGATAGGATCCACCTAAAAAAAGACAGTATTTTTCATCAAATCACATGGGGGCATTGTTAGATTCCAGCTACATCGCTGCAACGTTCCACCCAACCATAGGAAATTTTTCTCATCAATCACTTAGCAACATTGCCACCCCTAAGTTGGGCATGATTGCATAAGGAATAAGTGGAAACTAATAGGATCACACGTAGCCAAGGATACACAAAACTCAACCAAGCCAACATAGTTGGGTTTATCACACTAACATGGAGATGGAAAGGTTGGATGCTAAGATAGTGAGCTCAATCCAAGAGCTATGGACACCTGCACTAGAACTAGCCTGACTTCAAAGACATCCACACACATCCAACACAAGGAAGCATCCCCTTCTTTGCTATGCAGTCCCTCGGGCCATGCCTTCCATTCCAGTGCTATTCATGGGGTGCATAGAAGAAATTCAGCCCTCTAGATCTGTTTGTAAGGATCTTGCACACTCTAGGTTTATCAAGCACACTCAAGATCCATTCCAATCCCAAACAATCCAAAGACCAACAACCACAGAATACATAACAATTCACAGATGTGGAATTTGAAGGGAAACACACCACAAAGGCCAAATCAGGTATGGGAATCGATTAAAATGGCTCAGACTGAGCAACACAAATTCCAGAGTTTTTTATGTCCCTAACATGGCCAAAACGATTCATAGCACCCAAAATTCATGGAGAAATCAACAACTATTTTCCCAACCTGCATAGAATGATGAGAGCAGCCCCAATGTGAAGGAAAATCACCACATAGACCCAAATCATGAAAAATAAAATGCAAAACACAAATATATGCCTGAGGCCAAGCTTTTCATCTGTGAGGAAGACAAAAAAAACTACGTGAGATTGGAAAATGCACCAGCAGCTCCAAAAACGTGCGGAAAACCAACCTAATCCCTAACATTACAAAAACGACCTCCCATCCATGGGAAAATGAAGTCAACAACCATAAACATGGAATGAAAGCACACATATGAAGTTATGGATGCCTGAGATAGCTCATGTGAAGGAAACAAATGGTAAGGAAAACATGCCAACGTGAAAGCAAGGTAGAATGGCCTACTTTTTTGGGTTTTTTCTTGCCCAAGGAGTCAAAATGAATTTTCCAAAAATTGATGGCTTCTCCAATTCGAATTTGGGTTGCCATACCTTTCCCATCCCATGCAATAAGTACTTCAACCAATTCCTGGTAGAATTAAATGATTGGGTAAATGAGACAAGAAAGGTAGTTAACTATTTGGTGGGTTCTCCCTTTGACATTTGGCTTTTCCCCATTGGCCCCAAAGGTTTGAATATCCCCCCATCCCATATCCTTAGGAAATCATGCCCTCATCTGATTATTGTTGTATTGACATAGTTGGTTGTGGGTATTTTAATTAAAATGCATATGTACATGGTGTCCATAATTATAACATGCTTGGCTAGTACAAAATACCATCAGCAACGATTTTAATCGCCGGAACATAAAATGACAATCCATTGTGGGGATTTTAGCCTTTAGCTCATGTTGGCCCGATTTTCTGAATCTAGGCCAATAAGGAGGTTTTGTCCACACAATCAGCTTAAAGCAGCATCCGGTATGTTTAAATTAACAAAACCTCACAGGTTATGGTCCTGCTACCAGCTAGTTTGTCTCTTAAGGAGAACTTAAAACTAGCAAAATCTAACCTATTTTAATGTTTATTTTACCTAAATGTCTAAACTATCCTAAGGTTGCTTTCTTAAGGAAAGACTTCGATTTTTGGGAAGTTTTCTAAATATGAAAACTTATGTAAAGTATGCAAAATGATTTAACAATTGCTAATTAACAAATAAAATTTTAAAATTAATTAATCTATCTACTCTATTTAACCCTATCTCAGCTGAGAGCAAATTTAAGATTATATTAACTATTAATCAACAAGTATGAACAGAAAGACTGAAATATAATTTAAACAAAACCATTTAAATCATAACTAAAAGTCAATCTGCTATATGATAACAGAACTGAAATTTAACCTGCAAATACACACTCAATTTCAACTGTTTGAAATTGATTAATAATTAATGATCAAGATAGTTATTTGAATTTGAGATGATACTTATTTAGAGATCACTGTCAACATACAAATGAGATTTTAAATAAACAGAAAAGGATATCATTAAAACTTATGTTTATAGTAAACATACTAATAAACAAAATCATAATGAAATATTTATTCAAAACACTAGCTTGAACTGATAAAGTGAAAAGAGATAATTAAACATCAGTGTGTCACAACACACAGATTTAATATATAAACAGAAGATAACAAGCTGAAATATATAAATATATATAATCCAAAAACACAAAATACCAGTCACAGTATTTGTTTGCAGATGTCCAGTAGCATTCACATCAAAGCTTCAACTTTAAGCATGATGTAGTACCGGTAATAAAATATATTTCAAATGAGTTTTCTTCACACACTCTATCCTCTCAAGTTCATCAAAACTCTTCCCTTATATACTATTAAGATTCAGTTTTCCCCTATAAATGTTGCATGCAACATTATAGGGATTATTTAACCAAAAAGGGCATCTAATTACACCTACTACTATAAACAGAAATCGACTGGCCTGAGTCGAGGCATCCCAGAAGGTTCTTGACCATTGACAAAACTCCAGCTCGCAACCAAATAGCCACATCTCCAAGCCATCGTATGACCCCGTCGTGTACTTCTGGAAAAAGGGTGGTGATAAAACTTTCTGCATTGAATACAAACAAAGCATCTTATTAAAACCAATTTAATACATAAATAACAGAAATAACCTGAAATTTTAAATGCATGCCTATTAAATCTCCGATTTTACAGGCATGCAAAATCGCAATGACCATTACCTGTTTTTCCGCAACATAGGAAATGAGAAAATCATCAAGTTTCATTATGAAGAGCGACTACTCTTCTAGCTTCTGCGAGTTTAGCCTTCAACCTGATGATTTTAATGTTTTTCTTTTCAATTCGTTCAAGTAGCAGCTGATTAGTACTTATGATTGATTTCTTAGATTTCTTATATTGATTCTTCTTAGCGTTCACCTTTTTCCACCTATCAATCCACTCCAGCAACTCTTTTCTAAAAGTTTTGTTCTCTTCTTCTAACAGTGCTGTGCTGGATAGACACTGTTTGAGTTTTCCTTTAAACTCTGTGATTCTATCTTGGTAAACATTACCTAATACTTGTTGCAGAGTTTCATCTTCTTTATTTACCTAAGGAGAATGAGGACTGTCACAACGTTGACTGTATGATGGTTCAGGATCTGCAACGTTTGTGTTTGTTCTCGGTTGGTTTCCCTCGATCTCGTCTGATTGTGCATCACTTTCCTGTGCAATAGCAGAATTACCTACATCCATAGTATTAGGGACAGAAGACGGGATGTCATCCTCAATATCTACAACTATAGGTTTAGTAGCTGTAGATTTAGGAGTCTGTTGATCAACCTTATAACCTTGAATCGAATGAATACTATGCATGCTCCTTGTGACTCTTCGTGAAAACGATAGGTTTTCAAAACCAAGCCCTTCCTTGTCACAAAAAATCTGAGCCAAATGATCTAATTTATGCATAGATTCTTTGTTGCATTCATCAGGTTTATTTGCTTCATCATTATTATCATTTTCACCTTTGGCTAATCCTTCTTTTATGTTTGCAGGGTTGCTATCATTCTCACTAGGTAAGGGTTTATCCAAGATTTCCCTCGAATTGCAAGGAATTGCATCCCTGTCGTCATTTTCATTAATCTCATTGTTTATGGGCATGTTTACGACCTCGGATTCTTTGACCTCTGAACTATTGACTCCAGGATTTATTACCGTTCGTTTCCTACGAGTTCGTGGGGATGGATTAGGCCAATACTGCATCGGCCCCAATTGACAATCAACTAGAAACTTATCCCAAGACACACCCTTGGCAGATAATTGGAATTGTAATAATATTTTTATCAACCCATGGTGACAAAGACTACTGTCAGGGTTATTGAAATTCTTAACAGACTGCGACATCTTCTTAAGACTTTGCCATAGATAGAAGGGTAAATTAAGCTTGCAACCCTTTACTGCTAACAATAACTGTAAATGATATAAGTGTAAATGGGAATATCTTCCACAACAGGACACGTACCTTAGATTTCATAGTAAACTCTCCATTCGGGCTTCAGAAATTTCACAGGGACGCCTATCCTCAGCTTCATTTTATCCGGTAATGGCATTAACAAAGCCAAGAATTTGTTCTTATTAACCACAGTGCCCTTAAACCAGCATTCTCCAACCTGTGGGAGTTTAGTGGCTTCAGCAATCTTATCTTTGTTGATAACAAACTCGAAACCCCCAATTTGCACCCTGTCATCTTCAAAATTCATGGCGAACATCTTAGTAATCTCCACATGGTGACCATCAAAACACCTAAAGAAATTTACCCATCCCATTTTCTCGAATTTCTTGGCAACTTCCTGGTTGGCTTCTATAAGTTCAGACCCCAAAATCTCAAACCGATTTAAAGGAGACATGGTTTCTTCTGCACTCTCCTGTCTTCGACTTGAAACGAATGGAGAAGTGAACACAGAAGGGATAGGTATCCAAACATACGACATGATGGGTTATTTTCGCATGCTTCAAATCTAATCAGAGATACAATCTCAGAACCTGCCATTTTAGCGGGATTTTAAGCAGCGATAAGTGTTACAGCTTCACATTATACCATGATTCATGCTAGTTTATCTACGCTTAACCATGACTGTTAGTAATAAACACTAACTTGGCGAACCAAAGATACGGTGACGGATATAATCATCATTTCAACCATTGATTATTGACAGTGGTTCATAATTAATAGGTACATTTCGACGTAAGTCGAAATGACCATTAGCATTTAACACTGTCAATACGATATTTCCATATGCATACAACTGTCGACTCTGTTAAGAGGTGTAAGCCACGTTTTCATACCAGCTCATTAATCCAAATGATTAATCGTTTATCAACTTGACAATTGGCTTACTGCATGGCCAACTAATCCTAACAGTCATCCCTATTTTAATCATGTTACGTAGTGGTATGCAGGGTAATAAAATCGCACTCCAATGTTAACAAGGCTTTTATAAAATAACAAGATTAATATCTATGCTATGTATGTACAGGACTAAGTTTAAACCTTTCAAACATCCTATCGATACATATTTAACATTAGAAAGGATTTTAAATGATAAACTATCATAAGTGAAAGTCTCCTATACAAACATCATTTATCCATTAACTAAGATATTTACAAAAGGTCGTAATATGGTATTACATGTGACATAAACTTTGAGAGTCACTCTTAGTGTTATGACTTGGGACTAGTAATACCCTACTCAACACAAAATGAGTTTCATTGAATTTCTCTTGGCACACTATTTTAAATTCTTTAAGCCACATAAATTTCTCTTAATGATTTCAATAAACTCGTGAAAATTTATGAAACTACTGACAATTGTTAAGGGCCAAGTTTATGAGCAATTCTCTTCCAGCTCCAAAATCATTATATCACTTTCCTTTGATTAAGAGCACCTTCAGAATCAATGATTCTGAAGGTGCTCTTTCATAATTTTGAATTGATAATTCACATGAAGAGCTGATCTCTCTTCATTTATTAAGAAATGAAGAGGTTGTTGCTGGCTGCCAACAGCTCCACACCACAATTAATTACAATATATACATCATATACATTTAATGAAAACGGGGTCAAAACCAGGGTGTTACATTCTCCTCCCCCTTCAATAGCATTGTCCTCATTACTTTACAAAAATTGAACAAAATTCTACACTAGCATCGCCTCAGTGTTCCGCAAAATTGAACAAAAATAGATGTGCCAATCACATGGCATCCAACAACTCCCATGTAACCTCTTCAGGGCTGTAGTGCTCCCCTTGCACCTTTACCTGCCCTATGGCTTGGTTCTGGAGAATTGTGACTTTCCTGTCGATGATGCGCATTGGCTCAATTTGGAACTCTCCCTTGGGTTCCACCTGAATCACATCCCAATTTACCACATGTTTAGGATCATGTACATATTTCTTAAGCAAAGAAACATGAAAAACATTAGGAGCTCTAGTGCTAGTAGAAAATGAAAGTCTATATGCAACTAGCCCTATTCTTTCAAACACTTCAAATGACCCACAATATCTAGGTGATAGCTTGGCACAACTTCCAAGATTGAAGGAAATCTTCTTTTCCCTCACTCTAAGGTAAACATGATCCCCAGCACTAAACTCCATGTTCACCCTATAGATATCTGCATAGCTTTGATGTCTGTTCTGAGCTACTTTCAAATTCTACTTAATCTTTACAACCTCTTGCTCCATCTCCTTGAGCAATTCGGGCCCAAGCACAACCCTGTTCACTGGATCATCCCATGTCACTAGTTTCCTACACCTTCTTCCATACAAAGCTTCATATGGACTCATCCCTAAGAATGCTTGCTGTCCATTGTTATAGGCAAATTATACCATGTGTAAATAATCTTCCCATTTGGTCAGTTTGTCCATCACATACATGCGAAGCATGTCTTCAAGCACCCGATTCACTCTCTCTGTCTCCCCACCAGTTTGCGGATGGTAGACAGCGGTGAATTTCAAATTTGTACCCAAATATGCAAACAATCCCTTCCAAAAATCCAGGAAGTGAACTTGACATCTCTGCCAAAGACTATTGCCTTAGGAATTCCATGCAATTTGAAAATCTCCTTCATGAATATCTTTGCAATGTCATCAGTCTTATGCGTAGACTTAACTAGTATAAAATGCGCTGCCTTTGTCAACCTGTCCACCATAACCATGATGGAGTCATGTTGTCTCCAAGTCATCGGAAAACCTGTAATAAAATCCATGGAAATAACTTCCCATTTCCATTCTGGAACTGGAAAAGACTGCAACAAACCTACAAGGTGTTGATGCTCAACCTTTACCTGCTGACATTTCATGCACCTTGAAATATACTCAGCCATATCCTATTTCATTCCTGGCCAAAAATACTTCTTTCTAGCTGTAGCAATTGTCTTATGATATCCTGGGTGACTATAATATGGAGCCTGATGAATCTCATCCATAACCATTCTCCTTAAATCTACTAAATTTGGAATATAGACTCTTCCTTTATAAGTAAGAAGTCCATCTTTTTCCAATTTATATCCCTCATATCTCTTGTCGAGACTTTAATGATGCAATTTGTCTTTTACCTACTCATATAATTTTTCTCCAGCAATATGATTAACAATCTATTGTCTCAATTCTAACTAGAAAATACTAAGAGATGCCACATGCATTTCCTGCACCTTTTGGCTGCGTGCATCAACTACCTTATTCTCTTTTACTTTTATGTGCTTGATTTCGAAATCAAACTTACATAAAAACTCCATCCATCTAGCTTTCCTAGCATTTAATGTTGGCTAATCAAACAAGTACTTCAGACCACAATGGTCTATCCTTAGCTCAAATCTTATGCCCATAAATTCATTCCTCCACATCTTGAGCGCATGTAATATGGATGCAAGTTCTAGGTCATGAGTAGCATAGTTATTCTCATGCTCATTTAGTTTTCTTGACTCATAACATATCACGTGGTTGTCTTGCATAAGGAATCCTCCAAGCCCTTGTCCGCATGCATCAGTACACACCACAAAATCCTTTTATGGGTCTGCAATCTTCAAGACTAGTGCACTTGTGAGAATATTCTTCAACTGTTGGAAGCTTTCTTCACACCTCAATGTCCATTCAAACTTTATTCCCTTATTTTTCCAAGAAGTGACCGTATGTGCAACCTTGGAGAATCCTTCAATGAATCTCCTGTAGTATCCTGCAAGTCCAATAAAATATCTTACATTGGTCACATTTCTTGGAGTAGGCCAAATCATAATGGCTTGAATCTTCTCAGGGTCTACAGATATACCCTCATATGAGATAATGTGACCCAAATACTGAATCCTATCTCTATAGAAGTCACACTTTCTCAAATTTGCATACAACTGATGGTCCCTGAGCAATTGCAATGCCAATATCAGATGCTCTCCATGCTCTTCCTCATTCTTAGAATAAATAAGAATGTCATCAAGGAAAACAAGAACAAACTTGTCCAAATACCTGCTGAATACATTATTCATAAGGCACATAAATGTAGCTGGTGCATTTGTGAGGCCAAATGGTACCACTACAAACTCATAATGCCCATACCTTGTTCTGAAGGTTGTCTTATGAATGTCTTCATCCTTGATTCTCACCTGATTGTAACTCAACCTTAAGTCAATCTTGGAAAATACATTTGCTCCTCTCATTTGATCAAAGAGGTCACCAATCCTAGGAAAAGGGTATTTATTCTTCACCATGTTTCTTCTTCACAAATAGAACTAGTGATCCCCAAGGAGACACACTCAGCCTGATATACTTCTTCTCCAACAACTCTTGCAGTTGCATCTTCAACTCTAGCATTTATGGTGTACTCATTATGTAGGGTATGTTGGACACGGGTGGTTCTCTTGGCACAAGTTCAATTCTGAAATCAATGTCCCTCTTTGGAGGAAGCCCTGAAATCTCATTAGGAAACACATTCCTAAATTCATGAAACACATGAATACCTCCAACCTAGGAGTCTCATCTTTTCTTGCCTCCAAAATATGAGCTGCATACAACTGACAACCTTTCCTATAGAACTTCTTCAACTACATTGATGAAACCTGCCTTACTGAAATCACCTTTGGAATGACTTTCACAACTCTTGGGCTCCCTTCTTCATCCATGCATTCAAATGTACTATTATAAAATTCTAGCTTTACCCTGTGAGCTTCTAACCAATCCATTCCAATGAGAACATCATAGGAACTAAGTGGTAGAACATTCAGATATACGCAAGTGACCAATCCATTTATGACCAACGAGAATTTCTCTACCAGTTCACTAACCTTTCTCTTAGTTCCAGTGGCTAGCTGAAATAAGCACGATTTTCTATGCTTTACTCTCTTAAAAGCACAAATCTCCACTACTCTAGGGGTAATGTAACTGTGAGTAGAACTAGGGTCAATCAAAATAGAAATAGATTGCTCAACAATCTTACCTGCAACTTCAACCACAGTTGGTTGGTGATCTACCTGGAGGTCCTCCAATGCTGCATAAATCCTAGGGACGACCTTTGCTACTTGACCCACTATTTCTGCCTCTTGAATGTTGTAAGTTGGCCTTGCATTCTCATTCTCAAGTGGAAAATTCCTTCACATGTGGGGTCCTCCACATTTCCAACATTGGAGTGGTCCTCTATTCTGTTCTGGTTATCCAGGATTTTCTCCCCCCACTCTAGATGAATTCTTCTCAACTTGAGACTGCTGCTTCTACGGATTCCTAAAGTTAAAACCTTTCTTTATTTGGTCATAATTCTCATTCTTCTTTTCCTTCCATGTCTTATGATAATCAGGTTTTCCTTTGCTTTTCTCATAGCAATACTTAGCCTTTCTTATTGCTTCTTCAAGAGTTCTAGGTTCATAAAACTCAATTCTGTCTTTGTAAGACTGAGGCAATCCACTCAGGAAACACTATATTTTCACTTTTTCATCTTTTATGTACCTAACATACCTCAATAGTTCCAAGAACTTATTTGTATATTCTTCCATGGTCTGCTGTCCCAATCTCAACTCATGAAACTCTTTGATCTTGTCATCATAGTACATGTCAGATATTTACTTCTGCTTGAAAAACTTATGGAACTACTTCCATTCAATCTTCCTTTTATTGGTCTTCTTTACCTGCCTGAAGTGCTCCCACCATATGGATGCTCTTCCAGTCAAATTGAATATGGCTACTCTATCCTTCATATTTTCGGAATAGTCTTGGACTTGGAAATATTTCCTCATCCCAAGAAGCCAAGCTTGAACTTCGTGTCCATTCTTTATCTCCCCATTAAAGGTATGAGGCATTTCTTTCTTAAATTAATCACGTGAATGGTTCTTGTAATGCCTCTTCCTCTCATTCCCGTGGATGAAGAGCTTGAAATTTTAGTGGATCCTTTAGAGTCAGATGACTCACTGGGAGATCTCTTCCTTCTTCTGGTATTGATCTTACTACCTTCCGGTCTTAATGTCCAGTCCCCAAAGTTCATCTGCCTCTGAATATTTGTCAGAATTTGTAGCATGGCTGCATTCAGCTGATTCTACTCCTCCTGAGCCTTAACCAACCTTTCAATATCTACCTTGTAACTTTGCATCTCCACCCTTAGTCTTCTCATGGTGGCTGCAAAATCAGGGGGAGATTCTTGGAATCTTCTCCCATTTGACTCGGTCTCATCATTTCCCAGATGAATGTTTTCTCCCATAACATCTTTCTCGTGCTCATAGGGATCTTTTGCATCATTCATGCTGAAAGTTCTCATGGCTGAACTAAAACCCAACTTTATCGGTCTACACTATGTGGAATGCTCCCCTTTAGTAGGTGACTATAATTATGCAAAATGTGTTAATAAACGAAATTTGTTAGCTTCATAACATTCACATGAATCATACATTGACAACTCTACCCAAAACAAAGAATTTTCTTTTCACAAGAACAACTGTTTGAAGGGGACAATGGGAGTCAAGGGGGATTTTCCCCTTGTGGCTTCCCTGCGCCACTGCAGGGCGGGTCGAGGATAGTGCCCTCTTTTTTTTTCTAAATACATCAATTTCAAGAAATATAGTGCATAAACAGGCTTCCATTTTTCACCTTTCGGGCCCCTAAAATCCCACTGAAAAAACCTGCTGAATTTCTCTGTTTCGGAAAAATTTTCAAAATTTTCACCCACTGCATTGGAAATATTTTTGACTTTCACCCGCTACAGCGGCTTGATCCTCAAATTCCATCTGACGCTGTTGGCTACAATTTGTTTTTCCAGCCATCGTCGTAGCAGCTCAAATTTCAGTTTCCAGCCTCCGTTGCGGCTCATTCTTCGTTTTCTATCCACCACTATGTCAGCTCCATTTCCATCTTTTCTTCACCGTGCGTTGGCTCGAGCTTCATTTTCCACCAGCCATCATTGTGGGTCAAAATCCAATTTCTTTCTGCCGTAGCGGCTCGATCATCAACTTTCATCTATCGTTTATCGTCTCGATTCTTTTCTTTCGCCCATCGCTGTTGCAGCTCGAAGTTTGGTTTCTAGCTGTTTAGTCAGCTCAGTCTTTATCTTTTGGCTGCTGACTGCACACTTAGAAAAAATTCTGAAAATTTTCTTCTGCGACCCAAACTCCAACTTCCTTCCGTGACACATCGGCTCTGAGTCAAACTTACACCCACCGCGTAGCGACACGAATTTCATCTCCTGCCTACCGCCCTTGAGACTCGGAATTCAACTTTCTGCTGCCGCCCAACACTTAGAATATTTTGAGAAAATTTATTCCGCAATGAAATTTTCCTCTTTTTCCCATCGACGTTGTGACCATCTCCTTGGGACCCAGTCGACACTGTGGATTTCCCATCAATTCTCTGTTGCCACTGGCTCACATTTCACCAAACTCCCCACTGTAGTGGCTCTTTCTCTGGGAACTTGACCAACGTTGCAGCCTGATTCCCATGTTACAGCCGCCGCTATGAAAAGAATATGTCGATGACTCCACTGTATCGGTGAAATTTGGTGAAAGGAGCTGTCGTAGAGGCTCCATTTAAGCGAACTCAGCCGACATGGATAACATCCCACACTTAGAGAACTTTTCCAAATTTTCTCTGTCTACTACTGGGTTCAAGAGAGGTTACCTCACCTCTCTGTTAGCTGATTTTTCTTGGCCCATAGAGGCCCAATACTGCAACTTAAATCTTTGATACCAATCTGTAAAGTCCCCACCCTTCTATCGGTGAGAGGACGCGACTAACTGCTATGAAGCCATGAAAACTAAGCCCCATGAACATAATATATAAAATTCATTATAAATGAAACATACACAAATGCATAATTTGTTTAAAATACATACATCGGAAGTAAACAGAATCATTCAATACATTCAACATGTTCATCATCTCATTTAAGCAATAAATACAACTGCAAAGACATAATGGACAATAGATACTTATCTTTGATAGAAGCTTGTCCCACAACCATCTACGTCGCCACAACATTCCACCCAACCATACTCAAGTGTGCTCATTAATCACTCAGTAACACTGCCACCCCTGAGTTGGGCATGATTGCACAAGGAATAAGGGTAAACCAATAGGCTCAAACATAGCCAAGGATTCACAAAACTTAGCCAAGCCAACACAGTTGGGTTTATCAGGCTAACATGGAGCTGGAAAGGTTGGTTGCTAAGCTAGTGAGCTCAATCCAAGAGCTATGGAATCCTGCACCAGAAATAGCCTGAATTATAAGACATCCACACACTTCCAACACAAGGAATCATCCCCTTCTCTGCTATGCAGTCCCTCAGGCCATACCTTCCATTACAGTGCTATTCAGGGGGTGCAGAAAAGAAATTTATCCCTCTAGATTTGTTTGTGAGGTTCTTGCACACACAAGGTTTATCAAGCACACTCATGCTCCATTCCAATCCCAAACAGTCCAAATACCAACAACCACATAATACACAACAATTCACAGCTATGGAATTTGAAGGGAAACACACCACAAAGGCCAAATCGGGTATGGGAATCAATTAAAATGGCTCATACTGAGAAACAAAAATTCCAGAGTCATTTATGGCCCTAACATGGCCAAAACGACTCATAAGACCCAAAATTCATGGAGAAATCAACAACAATTTTCCCAACCTGCATAGAATGATGAGAGCGGCCCCAACATGAATGAAAATCACCACACAGACCCAAATCGTGAAAGGAAAAATGAAGAACGCCAATATCTTCCTAAGGCCAAGCTTCTCATGCATGAGGAAGACAAAAACAACTGCATGAGGGTGGAAAATGCACCAGCAGCTCCAAAAATGTGAGGAAAACCAACCCAATCCCTGGACTTACAAAAACGACCTCCCATCCATGGGAAAATGAATTCAACAACCATAAACGTGGAATGAAAGCACACATAGGAAGTTTTGGATGCCTGAGAGAGATCACGTGAAGGAAAAAGATGGTGAGGAAAACATGCCAACGTGAAAGCATGGTAGAATGGCTTATGTTTTTGGGGTTTTTTTTGCCCAAGGAGTCAAAACATGTTTTCCAAAAAATGATGGCTTCTCCAATTCAAATTTGGGTTGTCATACCTTGCCCATCCCATGCAATAACTACTTCAACCAATTCCTGGCAGAATTAAATGATTGGGTGAATGAGACAAGAAAGGTAGTTGATTGTTTGGTGGGTTCTCCCTTTGTCATTTGGCTTTTCCCCATTGGCCCCAAAGGTTTGAATATCCCCCCCCCCATATCCTTAGGAAAGCATGCCCCCATCTCATTATTGCCATCATTTGTTGATGTATATGTAACTTCGGAATGTATTCTTCTATTTATATTGTAACCCGATGTTTATTCCGGGATGTTTCTATTATGCATTTGAGTCATGTTGTCTTACCCCGATGTTCCGATCGGGAGGATTAATAATGTAAACAA